>JAACNH010001038.1:51033-108101 GCA_019447015.1 Hymenochirus boettgeri | reverse complement strand
TATAAGGATATTAGTAGTCACTGAGGAGTTCTGTGTCTATATAAAGGTACAAGGACACAGACTGGGTTATACAGGGAACTCTGGGTACCACTCATGTATTATAAGGGATAATTATCCCCTACTGTAAATTATAAGGATATTAGAAGTCACTGAGGAGTTCTGTGTCTATATAAAGGTACAAGGACACAGACTGAGTTATACAGGGAACTCTGGGTACCACTCATGTATTATAATTTACAGTAGGGGATACATTATCCTTATAATACATGAGTGGTACCCAGAGTTCCCTGTATAACCCAGTCTGTGTCCTTGTACCTTTATATAGACACAGAACTCCTCAGTGACTTCTAATATCCTTATAATTTACAGTAGGGGATACATTATCCCTTATAATACATGAGTGGTACCCAGAGTTCCCTGTATAACCCAGTCTGTGTCCTTGTACCTTTATATAGACACAGAACTCCTCAGTGATACAAGTTGTTGTTAAGCCAGTGCACTTTAATTTTTTTTGAAACCTTTATTAAATAACATTTATATAAAATCATATCATGTCACTATTCCCTATATTAAATGACACTACAAAAAAAAAAAAATAGCTCACGGTCCTATGCCTATATTAAATGAACTATATCCTGGTCACTATTCCCTATATTTAAATGCCACTTATATCATGGTCTCTATTCCTATTTAAATGAAACTATATCATGGTCACTATTCCCCCTATTAATGAACACTATAATCATGATCACTTTCCCTATCTTAAATGGACACTATATCATCGGGTCACTATTCCCTATATTAAATGACACTAAATCATGGTCACTATTCCCTATCTTAAATGAAACTATATTCATGGTCTATTCCCCTGATATTAAAGACATTTTTTATATAAATACTATATCATGTCACTATTCCCTATATTAATGACAACTATATCATGGTCCCTATTCCCTATATGAAATGACCTATATCATGGTCACTATTCCCTATCTTAAATGACCTATTCATGTCACTATTCCTATTAAATGACACTACTCATGGTCGCTATTCCCTAATATTAAATGAACACTATATCACGGTCACTATTCCCTATATTCAATGAAACTATAGCACGAGCACTATTCCTAATATTGAAATGACACTATATCATGGTCCTATTCCTCTAATTAAAGAAACTATATCATGATCACTATTCCTATATTAAATGACCCATATATGGTCACTATTCCCATATATTAAATGACAACTATATCCGTGTCACTATCCCTATATTTTAAATGACACTATATCATGGTCACTATTTCCCTATATTAAATGGACACTATATCATGGTCCCCTATTCCATATATACATGACAACAAACTATATCATGGTCACTATTCCCTATATTATGAAACTATCTCTTCATATAATGCACTTTGGTCCATATTCCCCTATATTAAATGACACTAATCATGGTCACTATTCCCTATCTATTAAATGAACTATATCATGGTCACTTTCCCTACTATTAAAACATAATATCATGGTCCCTATTGCCCTAGATTTAAAGACCAACACTATATCATGGTCACTATTCCCTCATATTAAATGACCGCTATATCATGGTTCACTATTCCCTATATAATGACACTATATCATGGTCACTATTCCCTATATCTAAATGGACACTATATCATGGTCACTATTCCCTATATTAAAAATGAACACTATAACACGGTCACTATGCCCTATATTAAATGAACCTATATCACGATCACTATTCCCTATACTAAATGACACTATATCATGTCCACTATTGTCCTATATTAAATGAACTATATCATGATCACTACTAATACACTGTCATCACTATTTATAAATGAAACTAATCTCATGTCACTATTGCCCTATATAAATGACAACTATATCATGGATCACTTTTCCCATTAATGACACTATATCAATGTCACGACCTATATCACTATGGTCACTATTCCCTATATTATGACATAAAGGTACATCCACTATATATCATAATGGTCCATATTCCCTATTTAAATGACACTATATGCATGGTCCTCATTCCCTATATTAAATGACAACTATATCTGTCACTATCCGCTATTATTAAATGCACATATCTACTTATGCCAATTTATGCTATACAGTCATATTCCCTATAATCATAATTGGACTATATAATTAAATGCCTATATAATGGGTACACATTCCTATATTAAATGAATATCCGGTCATCTATATAAACAATCGGTCCTATTCCCTATATTAAATGACCTATATCCAGGTCCTATTCCCTATAGATTAAATGACACTATATCATGATCACTATTCACTCTTTATATAATGACACTATAATATGGTCACTATTCCCTATATTTAAATTGAACAATCTAATATCACTATGTCCCTATAAAGCGATTCATTGTCCTATTCCATTAAATTAACGTATATCAATGGTCACTATTCCCTATCTTAAATGACACTATATCATGGTCTCACTATTCCCATATTAAATGAACTATATCATGTCATTTCCCTATATTAATGAAACTATATCATGAGTCACTAGTTCCCCTATATGAATAATAATGACCACATTCTATATTAAATGGCAAACTATATCATGCATGCCCTATATTAAATGAACATCATTCACTATCCAGTAGATGTCATGGCTTATTCCTTTTGACACTATATCTGAACTATCAGTAAATCAATATTCATGGTCACTATTCCATATTTAAATACACTATATCATGGTCACTATTCCGTATATAATGAAACTATATATGGTCACTATTGACCCTATATTAAATGCAATATATCATCGGTCATATGTCCCTATATTAAATGACATTATCTCAGGTCACTATTCCCATATTATAATGACACTATCATCAAGTGTACTGTCCCTTATATTAAAGAAACATTATATCATGGTCACTATTCCCCTATATTAATCGAACACTATCATGTCACTTCCCTAATTTAAATGACCACTATATCATGTCACTATTCCCTATATTATAATTTGAAACCTATATCATTGATCACTATCCTATATTAAATGGACACTATATCATGTATCCTATTCCCTGATATTAAATTACACTATATCATGGTCATATTCCCCTATATTAAATGACACTATATCACGTGTCACTGTGCCCTATATTAAATGACACTATATCATGGTCACTTTCCCTATTTAAATGACACTATATCATGGTTCACTGTTCCCGATATTAAATGACATTAATCATGAGTCACTATTCCCTATATATATAATGACAACTATCTCATGATCACCTGTTCCCTAATTAAATGACCACTACTCTCATGGCACTATTCCCTATATAAAGTAATCGATCCACCTATTCAATTAGCACTACAGATCATATTACCTATATTAAATGACACATATCTCTGATCACTATTCCCTATATTAATTGACACATTATATGATCCGCCATAAGGTACAGCACTATTCCCTAATATTAAATACACTATATCATGCGTCCATATTCCCCTATAAGAAATGGAATTCTATATCATGGTCACTATTCCCTATATTAAATGACACTAATATGACACGTTCTACGATATGTCACTATTCCCTATTATTAAATGACACATATCATAGGTCATATTCCCTAATTAAAATGACACTATATACATGTCACTATCTCCCTATATTAAATGACACTATATCCATGGTCACTATTCCTATATAAAATGGACACTATATCATGGGTCACTATTCCCAGTATTAAATGGAACAATCTGTCATTTCCTTTTATGTTAAAATTGCCACTCATGGTCACTTCCCTTATATTAAATGACACTATATCATGGTCAATCCATAAATGCCCTACTTACTATTCTATATATGACACTTTCATGGTAACTATTCCCGTATATTAAATAGACACTATATCATGTCACTATTCCCTTTAATGAACTCAAATGGTCCATATTCTTATGACCTATCTCATGGTCACTATCCCTAATATTTAAACTGACAATATATCATGGTCCTATTCCCTATATTAAATGAAAACTATATCATGGTCATATTCCCTATATTAAATGAAACATTCACTGGTCACTATTCCCTATATTAATGGACACATATCATGGTCACTATTCCCTATATTAAAATGAAAACTACTAGCATGCGTCACTAACCTATATTAAATGCATCAATCCTAGGTCACTATTCCCTATTATTAAATGACACTATATCATGGTCACTGTTCCTAATTCAAATGAAACTATATATGGATCACTATTCCCTATATTAAATGACACTATATCGTGGTCACTTTCCCTATATTATGACACTTATCATGGTCACTCATTCCACCTATATTAAATGACCACTATATCATGAGTCACTATTCCCTATATTAAATGCACAACTATATCATGGTCACATATTCCCCTATTTAAATGACCTATATCATGTCACTATTCCTAAAAAAACATCATTAATTCATATATTAATGACATATCATGGTCAACTATTTCCCTATATTAAATGACATATATCATGGTCCTATTCCTATATTAAAGCACCTATATCATGGTCACTATTCCCTATATTAAATGCACATTCATTCTATTCCATAGACTAGTCACTATCGCCTATATTGAAATATCCACGACTATCATGGTCCACTATTCCCATATTACAATTGACACTATATCATGGTCACTATCCCTATTTAAATGACACTATATCATGGGTCCTATCCCCTATATTGAACTGACACTATATCATGGTCACCTATTCCCTTATTAAATGAACTATATCGTGGTTCACGATTCCTATATTAAATGACACTACGATCTCTGTTCAACTATTCCCTATATTAAATGACACTATATCAATGGTCCACTGCTTCCTATATTAAATGCATATATCATGGTCACATTCCCTAATTAAATGACACTATATCATGGTCACATTCACTATATTAAATGACACTATATCATGGTCCACTATTCCCTATAATTAAATGAAAATATATAATGGTCCACTATTCCCATATTAAATGAACACTAATATCAGGTCCAATTTCCCTTATATAATGACAATATATCATGGTCACTATTCCTATATTAATGAACATATATCCAGTTGGTCCTATTCCCTATATTAAAGAAATATACAGGTCACTATTACCCTATATTAAATGATGACTATACATGTATATCCTAATTAAGAACTTGCATGCACTATCCCTATATTAAATGACACTATATCATGGCACTATTCCCTATATTAATGACACTATATCATGGTCACTATTCCCTATATTAAATGACCTATAGATCCACTGTCACTATTCCCTATATTAAATGACACGATCATCACAATCACTATTCCCTATATCAAAGACACTACTATCACACTATATCCCATGGTCACTATTCCTCAATTAAAATGACACTATATCCATGGTCACTATTCCCTATTATTAATGTACACTATATCATGGTCCCACTATTCCCCTATATTAAATGACCACTATCATCGGTCCACTATTCCCTATTTATGACAATTCGTCACCTATATCTAATGCAAGTATAGTTACTATTCCCTATATAACTGACACGTATTCATGGTCCCACTATTCCCTATTTAAATGACCGTATATCATGGTAACTATTCCCTATATTAATGCACTATCATCAATGGTTCACTATCCCTATATATAATGACACTATATCATGCACTTCCTATACAATCTATATCAGCCCTATTCCATCAACTGACACTATATCACATATATCTCATGTCCCTATCCCTATATTAAATGACACTATATCAGGGTCACTATCCCTATATTAAAGACGACATATCATCGGTCATATTCCCTGATATGAAATGACCTATACATGATCACTATTCCCTATATATAAGGACACATATCCATGGTCACTATTCCCTATATTAAATGGACCTGATATCATGGTCACTATTCCATATATTAAATGACACTATAATCTGGTCACGTATTCCCTATATAAAATGACACTATATCCATGATCACTATTCCCTATACTTAATGACACTATACTGGTCGCTAATTCCATCTATATAAATGACCATATATCACGGTACTATTCCCTATTTAAATGACACTTAATCATGGTCATATCCCTTATCAAAGTGACCTATATCGGTGGTCACTATACCTATATTAAGGACACATCATCAGGTCACTAGTCCCTATATTAAATGACACTATATCTTGGTCACCGTCCCTATATTAAATGACCTATACTCGTGGGTCACTATTCACTAGTTTAAATGACCTATTCCATGGTCACTATTCCCTATAGTAAGTGAACTATTCATGGTCACTATTACCCTATATGTAAATGACATATATCATGGTCACTATTCCCTATATTAAAGACACTAGTTATTGTCCAATGTTCCCTATATTAAAATGAAACCTATTCGATGGTTCACTGTTCCTATATTAATGACCAACTATATCATGGTCACTATCCGTAATTAAATGGGACACGTATATCACGTGTCCTTATTCCCTATATTAAATGACACTATATCATGGCACTATTCCCTATATTATAATACACGTCACATCCTCCTATAAATGACCTTATCACAACACTTTCCCTATATTAAATGACAACTATATCACGGATCCCTGTCCCCATATTCAAATGACCTATATCATGGTACTATCCCTATATTAAATGACACTATATCATAATGGTCACTATCCCGATATTAAATGACACTATCCTGACATCTTTAACTGACTTTCTTACTATTCCTATATTAATGACACTCATATCACGGATCACTCATGCCCTTATTATTAAGTGACACTATATCCGGGTCACTGTATCTCCCTAAGCTTCTTTACCTCATCTTCCAAAATGAGCTCTGGGTTTTGATAATCACCAATCCAACAACGCTTCTGTCAGATAGAACTTCTACCATCTGTGAAAAAAATGCTCATAAAGATTTAAGTTAAATCGTGCTACCATTTGAGGTTCTGCGCATTTCCCATACCTCGCAATTATTGTCAGGGTAATTAATAAAAACCCCATACCAGGCAGCCTTCACTAGCTGCATATGAGATTCTTTTCCACAATCTCGCTGGATTTGGTGGCTTATAACACACCACACTTCTTTCTTGGACCTGTACCACAGGAAATTGGTGGCTTTAATTCTGTGATAATACATACTCCCCCTCCTTCTTATTAACTCTGTCCATGTCGTAAATAAGGAGTATCCTCAATATTTACGTCCGTCATGTGATCATTTGCCATTTTTCGGCTATACTGATACATCATACCTTCCTTTAAAGCCATTTGTTCTGTTCCCCAGTGTTTCCAGCCACGACCTTCTGCAATTGTAAAACACATAAAAAACTTTTTAGATTATCATTCAATTACTTCCAACTGGACATACATGCCTCTTATCTCCTCTCTGCTCTGCAATCTCCTTCCTCTAGTAGCTTATTAGCCCGTGATCACCTAACCCCTCCGTCTCCCTGTGGTAGAACCACTAACCCCCTCCAACCTCAGGGATTCACTCAAAGTGTCTTATGGTTAAATGGTGTGCAATTTGCCCCAACCATCAGATGTTAGTTTCCAAATTAAATAAGATGATTGGTGGGCGCAAAATTAGCACCTTTTAAACGATAAGAACTTTTATTGAATTCCTGGCTAGTTTAATATCTCCTCAACCCCCTAGCCATCTTCTCCCCCAAAACAGCTGTGCCACACCATTGAGGTGAATCCGTCTCTACTCAAGAGCCGAGCCATACAGAAAGTCAGCCCAGTTCTCATAAACCCAAACCCCATCTCCTTACACCACCCTCTTAGCCACACATTGATCTACAGCTCCCGTGGCCTCCCTGGCGTGCACGTGGATGTTGGTATATTTACTGAACATCACTAACGGAGGTCCTTTCCTATAATGGAATCCCATCTGCTATCCTTCCTAGCCTCCAGTTCTCAGTGAATGTCCTATAGTGGACGACTGCCCTGGGTGCTCAAGGGGAATGCCGCTCTATACCGCTTACTATGGGCGATCACCAAGTCTATGACGTGGCGTAGATTTATGTCCTCGCCATTGTAAATTAATATAATTCTTAAAGAAGTATCATAAAAGTGATACCTGTCTTTATAATAGGCCTGTGTGGATGTCTTGGTCACTGGAGTTCCACCTAGTACATCAATACTTCTTTATTAACCAGAGGATCACTATCATCTGTGGAGCACGTCACCTCTCCCACCACTAAAATCCACGGTCAGATGGGGTTAAAACGTCGCTGGTAAGTTACATTCACCAACACAACTTGCATGGCCATCCCGTCCAACACTCGCAATCCGCGTCGTCTGGAATTAATGCAGCACAGACACGAGAGCCATGGCGGTAGTACGTTTCTATCTTAAACCTTTCAATAATTAAAACTGCTGTGACAGAGACACAATGCAGCTCATGCACGCTCTGGGTATGGACATGTAGTGCCAGCAGTACAAAGGTTCAAGTAAAGGGAGGGGTTTTTAACACTGTTTAGTAATATTGTTTAAACCAGCAATGTCATTACTCTAGCGAGACGGTCGATGGACGAGAAAATATGTTACCAGGTAAGATTTTAAACAGCAAGGTAATGTAATTGACAATACCATGAAAGGTATCTGGATCGACGAGCAGCACAATTGCTAGAGTAACTAGATAACTCTTAAAGTCACGGTCGATGTCGGTCAGAAAATCCTCATTTGTAGTCCGACTTCGTTGTGTTTCCATTTTCACCACACATCCATTGTCACCTCACACAAGGTGTCCAGGTACGTTACAGGCACACATCAGGGAAACCAAAAAAATTTTATCATTTAAACATCAAAGCGAGAAGCATTAGGGATTAACAAACATTTTAGATAACTTTTTATTATAGACGTTCATCCTTCCCCTGATTATTAAGTGCTTAGATCCTTATCCCAATCAAACCTGGAACCACCCAACCTGGATTGGTAGAGGGGGTGTGGGGAACAGAGAGGAAGTTGCCTTGTCAGGAAAAGGGGGTGATTTTCTTTGTTTACACACTTCGCAATAGAATTATATGGAAGACTGACCATTGTTTAACAGATATATCGCTGTAGAGTAGAGTTTGGGTGATATCTTTATTATAGAAGATGTGTAAGAAGGGACCCAAGACCAGGACACTGATCGGTTCCAGTATACATTCACTCTTGGGCACGGTCCACCGGCTGGCTCCATTTGACAAGTCCCACCACTTCTGGGTGTATTTGAACTACATCCGCACATATAGTGTAACGAAACGGAGCAGCCAGGAACTTTTCAATGGACGCCATTGAAAAACACACTAACTTTGCCTGGTCAAATCGTTCATTATATATAATAATTTACCATATACATCTCTGAAGAATGGGTGAGGACACAGGTTGCCAGTTTTAAAACATCTGGACTTTTATTTCAGTAAACATTTCATACAGATATTAATGTTTTCAATTCAAAAAAATATCCAAAGTAATCTGAACATTTTCCATTCAACTGCACAAAAATAAAAATCCGTGCCTATGGCGCGGACCACAGATGACCGTAGTAAATGTCGGGCCAAGGCTGACGATCATTAGTATCTTCAAGGCACAGAGACCCCGGCTCACCCAAGAGCTCTCACATAGGGATAGAAATAGATTTTGCTTATAGCAGGTACACTCAGGCCAGACCTCTATAATATCAGCCACTCTCTAAGCCCAGCTTCTACTGCTGTGTTTTCCCTTTAACACTCTGCCTTCAAAGAAGGAAGGAGAGCTTTCTTTCAGAGTGCAGGCCCATTGCAGCCCGGTACTGATCCATCAGGGACTGCAGCGGTTCCACCTGCAAGACAAGGCCAGTCTTTAATAAAACACAACACAGGTAATGGTAAAAGCTTTCTATGGGGAGAAAAAATGCGTTGAGCGCCAGAATGGTCAAACACCAATCAAACAGCCTTTTTTAAATAAATACGTTTCATAACCCCTATGGAATCATTAGTGGTGAGCCAACATGCTGTACTCCAATACCGCCCACCTTATACCATATCTAACCGGTTATCTCGATCTGCATACCTCTTAAAGGGACACTACTGAAAAATTGACCTGTGGCCTCATCTATAAATTGAAACATGTAAGTTGCACTACTGATTTGCATGTGTTTCATGATGCCTTACTCCAGCCACACATTTTGTTAGGAGCAGTAACCACTCCCACTTCCATGCTCGACCTGAAACTTTTTTCCCATAAGCCACACTGTCAAGCTGCACAACAGCATTCTCAAGATACAGTGGTGGTTGGGAAGATATATAGTTTCCTCAATTTAAATAACCTATTTTTCGGTATAGATGCCCTTTAAATGGCATGTCCGCCCCTAACCCCTACGTATGTGGTATGTGAGGTTAATATCGGCTGTATCGTCTATTTGAGTTCTGGTTTCAGGTTAATGATCATGTTGGCATTATGCAATATAAAGTGGGGTTTTGGGTGCAGTTTGAGCACTCGGCCTAAACGTGATCGCAACCTTAAGAGGCAATCAAACACACTTATTTCATGTCTAGCAGAAGACAAAGCAGGTTCCCTAGTTTGTGTCCACACCCTTACATAGCAAACAGATTCTTACTGGAGCTCTCTCACCCCTGTGTTTGGGTAATGGGTCTTTCGGATCCTGTACCAATTCTGCCTCAGTGTGTTTGTTCCTGTTAAAAGAAGACAGGCGGTGATACGATTGTTAATTCTCTCGGAGACCCTGCTACATAGGGATGACCATGTTCTTCCTCATGTCTTGTTTTCACCCTTCACTGTTGGTATTCGTGTTACTTTTCTTTCACTTCTACTTCTTTTGACAACGTCCGCAGTGTCCTGGATATCCATCAAGTTTAAGGGCTCCTCTGAGATGTTTTTCATTTCTTTAGCCTTCACTCTTGCTGAGTGGGATGGTTCCGGTACTGTGCTTGGGGGATGTTCGCTCTGTTGCTTAGGGGGGCGTTTTCCGAGTCTGTGCTAGGGGGGGAATTTCTCGGCTCTGTGCTAGTGGGATGTTCTCGGTCTGTGTAGGGGGATGTTCCGCTCTGTGCTAGGGGGGATTTTCTCGCTCTGTTGCTAGGGGGGATGTTCGCTCGGTGCTAGGGGATGCTAGTAGTGGGGAATGCTTCTCAGATTCTGTGCTAGTGGGGATTTCTCAGCTCTGTGCTAGATAGGGGATGTTCTCGGCTCTGTGCAGAGGGGGATTGTTCTCGGCTGCTGTGTTAGTGGGGATGTTTCCGGCTCTGTGCTAGTGGGGATGTTCTCGGCTGTGCTAGTGGGGGATGTTCTCACACTCGTGTTAGTGGGGGGAGTTCTCAGCATCTGGGTGCTAGTGGGGATGTTTATCAGTCTGTGCTAGTGGGGATGGTTCTCAGCTCTGATGCTAGTGGGGATTAGCCTGTCTAGATGTTCTCAGCTCTGTGCTAGATGGGGATGTTCTCGCTCTGTGCTAGTGGGGATGTTCTCAGCTCTGTGCTAGTGGGGCTGTTCTCGGCTCTGTGCCTTAGTGGGGATGTTCTCATCCGCTGGGGGAGTCCGTCTGTTAGTGGATGCTCTCCAGCTCTGTGCTAGTGTGGAATGCTCTCAGCTCTGTGCTAGGGGGATGTTTCTCAGATCTTGTACGTGATGTTTCAGCTGTGTAGTGGATTTCTCAGCTCTGTGTTAGTGGGGATGTTTCTCATGTTTATGGGTCTGTTTCAGCTTGCAGTGGGATGTTCTCAGCCTGTGTATGGGGATGTTCTCAGCTCTGTGCTATGCTGGGGATGTTCTCAGCTCTGTGCTAGTGGGGATTGTTCTCAGCTCTGTGTTTATTGGGATGTTCTCAGCTCTGTGTAGTGGGATGTCTCAGCTCTGTGGTTAGTGGGTGTTCTCAGCCGTGTGCTACGTGGGATGTTTTCTCCAGCTCTGTGCTCAGTGGGGATGTTCTCAGCGCTGTGCTAGTGGGGATGTTCTCAGGCTCTTGGACTAGTGGGGATGTTCTCGGCCTGGCTAGTGGGGATGTTCTCGCTCTGTGCTATGGGGTATGTTCTGCGCTCTGTGCTCTGGGTGTTCCGGCTCTGTGATAGTGGGGATGTTTCGGTACCTCTGCTGCTAGTGGGATGTTCTCAGCTACTGTTTGCAGGGTTTGAACCCCAGCTTGTGATCTAAAGGGTGGTGGGAGTCCAAACTGTCAATACTGATCGGTGTGTTGGTTGTCTGTAACCCTCTACTTCCAGTTTTACGCATTCTCCCTGACTTCTACCAAGCAGTCGACAGAGAAGTCAGTTGTTGTCAACCCATTCTTTATTCCGAGAGCCATGATGGTGACTACGTGAAAGTCTTCATTTGATCAATGTGGACTGACTTTTAGTTCAGATTTACCATATCAATGAGAAAATGGAACCTTCAAACACACAGAACAGGTTATCCCATGGCAGAACCATTACTGCATACAAAATGTCCATTTGACAGCCATTGTCTATGTTTAGTGGCTTCAGTCCAAAGTTTTTGAAGATTGGATCCTCTATCAGAACTCTGAAAATCCTCTCCACCCATTCGTTGGACAGTCTTTTATTTCTGTGGGGTGGCAGTTATGGCTTTGCATGCTTAATGTGAGATTTCCTTAAGGAGACTCTGATCACACGTTTCGTCTGATACTACCATTATAGCAAATACATCGCCGTACAGAACTCTAGCTTCTAAATTATGCAGACATTATCCATTACAAGGTGGTCCCGATTCTAACTGTCTGGGCCTAACTTTACAGAACAAACTCCTCATGACTTCTACTTCTCTATATATTTACAGAGGGATACAGTTATCCCTTATGAATGACATGAGTGCGTCCCCACGAGTTCCCTAAACTCAGTCTGTGTCCTTGGTACCTTTATATAGACACAAATAACTCCTCAGTGACCTATATCTCGTATAATTACAGTAGGAGGATAATTTAGTCCCCTTTAATACATGAGTGGACCCAGAGTCCTGTATAACTCACAGTCGCGTGTCCTTGTACCTTTAGATAGACACAGAACTCTCAGTGACTCAATTCCTTATAATTTACAGTTGAGGATACATTATCCCTGATAAGTACATGAGTGGTACCCAGAGTTATCCATGTATAACTCAGCTGTGTCCTTGTACCTTTATATAGACACAGAAAAATCTCAGTGACTACTAATAATCCTTTATATTTACAGTAGGGCGATACATATCCCTTATAAACAATGAGTTGGTACCACAGTTCCCGTATAACTCCGTCTGTGTCCTGTGTACTTAATAGACCCAAACCTCCTCAGTGACTCTAATTATCCTTATAATTTACAGTAGGGGATACATTATCCTTATAATACATGAGTGGGTACCCAGAGTTCCTGTATAACCCAGTCTGGTCCTTGTACCTTTATATAACACAGAACTCTCTTACTACAATCTTGGGATTGGTACCTCTATCTAAATAACCGTACGAATATAGTTTGACACTAGTCGTTACTATAGTCAGCACTATATCAGGTATTGGGCATATGATTATCAGTGGATATTCCCTTAATAATGATGGTACCAGAGTTCCCTGTATAACCCAGTTGTGTCCTTGTACCCTTTTGATAGACCACAGAACTCCTCAGGGACTATCTAATATCCTTCTTGACAAAATCTGGTACCACCTGTTATCGGGATAATTACTACTTTAATCCTGATAACGGAGTGGAGTCACTGCCAGGAGTTCGTGTATAACAGGTCGATGCACATGACGGTTATTACAGGAACTCATGACATTCTATATCCATAATTTACGAGGGGATACCTTATCCCTTATAATACATGGAGTGGTACCCTCGAGTTTCCCTGTATAACTAGTCTGTGTCCTTGCCCTTATATAGACACAGAACTCCTCAGTGACTTCTAATATCCGTTATAATTTACAGTAGGGGATACATTAGTCCCTAAAACTATGAGTGGTACACCAGAGTCCCTGTATAATTCTCAGTCTGTGTCCTTGTACCTTAAGTATAGACACAGAAACTCCTACATGATTCTAATATCCTTATAATTTACAGTAGGGGATACATTATCCGCTTATAAGGATTAGAGTCACCTATCAACGTCAGGGTCAACTATATAGCCCAGGACATCACCAGTGCACTGTAGGTATAAAAGCATATGACTACATGGTTGGTACTCCAGAAGATACTGTGCATTATCCAGCCCATAGGGTCTAAAGGAAAAGATTAACATTCCCATATATTCAGGTTAAGGTAGGTAACATTAAGTACTGGGCCCATCTTACTTTTCCAACCATAAGGCTGACGTTTGAATTCTTCTCCTTGCCCTGGATTTTTAGACAAATCTTCCCATCAGAACCAGAGTCTTTCCCGTCAGCGGATGGAGGGATAACCACACAGTCTGGGAGAGAAAGAAGGATTGGTTTATAACCAAGACAAACCGCAGTTTCACCATTAACACGTGCAGATTGGTTTCAATATGAATGGATATATCCAGTTTTGTGGCACATCCTTTAAATTAGCTGGACCTTTACACTGGAGGGCCCATTCCATACACGGTAATATGTGGAAAGTTAAAGGAAATCACATACACAGAAATAACTGGACATTTTCTCCATCCTCTATACTAACATAGTTGTATCATGGACGCAGACCCATATACCGGTGTGTGAAGCCCACCCATGTACTCGCCTCCTTCCTGCAAGTCTCAGCAATGTACCACCGCAATCACAGTAGCTACTAGCGAAAGAGGGAAATGTGGCTGCTGATTATTTAACTGTCCCTTGGCCTGTGGAACGAACAGAACGCTGAACTTATGTCAGAAAACTCACAAGACTTTGGTAAAGAGTGACATTACATTTCCCTCCCTTGGAATCACTACCTCTCTTTATCAAGACCATACCATGCTGGCTACTGGCTGTTTGCCCGCCTGGCCTGCTTGCCTACCTTAAGTTGTTATCCACAAACTCCAAGATCCCTTTCCAAACGAGGATTCACTTAACACAGAGCCATTTATAGTATAAGTAGCACAAGGATTTTTAAGTCCAAAATGCATCACCTTAATTTTTCAATTGAATTTATCTGCCATTAGCAGCCCAATGTGATATCATAGTCTAGATCCCCCTGTAACGATGTGCACATCCGTCTGAGGTTTTAATGTCGACAAAGTTTGTGGTGGCAGCAAACAAAACTTGCTGACAATACCCCACTTCCAAATCCATTCAATAATAAAGATTAAGATAGAGCGGCACCCCAACCAGAACTTGTGGCCCCCACTTAGCACTTGTTGAGTTTCCTCAATGGGGCTTCATCATTATGGAAATCTCTGCATCCGATTATTAACCAATTTCTATCCACGGTTAAATGGACTCCCCAGACCAACGACCTTAGCTTATTCATTAGTCGCCTATGGGGGACTGTAATAAAGCCTTTGGGCAAAATCCAAGTAAACTACATCTACGGATATAACCCGATTCTAATTTCCTAACTTACGCTTCCGCATAAAGCCAAGCAAGTTAAGTCACTCCTGAAATTTGGCAGAAGCTGTTTCTAGTGCCTGCTGCTCCTCATAAGAAAACATCTTGAGAGATCGGAAATTATCGATACCACCTCCCTGTCCCAGGTTCTTTTCAATTGTAACGACATACGTCCATCTAGTCCGACCGTTATACCCTACCCAGAAGTCTGTATACAGTTACATAGTAACATAGTTTGGAGGTGTATAAGACATACGTCATCTAGTCCAAAACTTTATACCCTACCCATAATGTCTGTATAACAGTTCATATACCATAGTAGGAGTTTGTATAGACATACATCCATCTGTCCACCTTATACCCTACCCCTAAGTCTGTATAACGTTCTAGTAACATAGTTGGAGGTTGTATAAGACTACGTCCATCTAGTATATCCTTTATAACCCTACCCCCATAATTTCTGTATAACATTTACTATTAACCATAGTATGGAGGTTGTATAACGACATACATCCATCAGCCAACCTTTCTCCCTACCCATAATGTCTGTATACCATTACATAGTAACATAGTATTGAGGTTGTATAAAGACATCTCATCTAGTATATCCTTTATAACCTACCCATAATGTCGTATAACAGTTACATAGGAAACTAGTAATTGGAGGTTGTATAAAGAACATACATCCATCAGTCCAACTTTCTACCCGACCCATATGTCTGTATACAGTTACATAGACATAGTATTGGAGGTTGTATAAAGACATACGTCCATCTAGTATATCCTTTATACCTACCCATATGTCTGTATCAGTTACATAGTATTTTGATGTTGTATAAAGCATACTCCATCTAGTCCAACCCTTATACCCTACCCATAATGTCGGTAATAACAGTTACATAGTAACATCGTTTGGAGGTGTATAAAGACATCCATCCATCTAGTCCAACCTTTCTACCCTACCCATAATGTCTGTATAACCGTTAATATAACATAGTATGAGGTTGTATACCGACATACGTCCGTCAGTCCAACCTTTATACTACCCATAATGTCGGTTAAACAGTTACATAGTAACATAGTTTGAGTTGTATAAAGGACATACGTCCATCCAGTCCAACCTTATACCCTACACCTAACTGTCGTATAACTTTACACAGTAACATAGTATGGAGGTTATATAAGACTACGTCCATCCAGTCCAACCTTTATACCCTACCCATAATGTCTGTATAACAGTTACACAGTAACATAGTATTGGAGGTTCATAAGACATACGTCCATCCAGTCCCCACCTTCTACCCTACCCATCTAAGCCCGGAGTGCAACGCTCATAGTCTTAACCAATAAGATCGCCACACTGAGGTTCATGGACTTGGTTGTCTGGGACACATTGATGCTTCCTCATCTCCAAGTAACAGAGAATCTGCATGGGTCGACATTCATCTGAGATGCCCAGTCAGCCACTTGGGTGTAGCGGGCCGCACTGCAAGCAGAGATAGTTATTTTAATTCCATGGCTGATTAGGAGAATTTATCACCCATTAATACACATGGATCACCACTCTGTGAAGGGACCTCACAGCACGTACCAACTTTTTAAAGGGCCTTACCAGGTTTGGCAGCGACTCCGTAATCTCTATTAAATTACCATGATAAACGACTCTATTGCGTCTCCTATTCTTGTTATGAACACTGAACATGCACTGGAATGGTAACTGACCTTTCCTTTACTGAACCATAACCCACCTGCATGGACTCAACAAGATTAGAAAGAAAGCCCAGAATCTGCGTTTGTGCGGTCCAGTCTATTACATTACCTACGGTCCTGCAATGCTTTGTCGGTCCTCAGTCTATACCTACCTACGGTACTGCAAATGGCGTTTCTGCGTCCAGTCTATTACATTACCTAGCGGTTACTGCAAGCCTTTCTGCTGTCCAGTTCTATTACATTACCTACGTACTGCAATGGTGTGTGCGGTCCAGTCTATTTACTTTCCTACGGTACTGCAATGGTGTGTGCGGTCCAGTCCTATTACATACTACGGTACTGCACTGGTGTGTGCGGTCCTCTATTACAATTAACCTACGTCCTGCATGCGTTTCTGCGTCCCGTCTATTACATTAACCTACGGTACTGCAATGGCGTTCTGCGTCAGTCTATTACATTACCTACGGTACTGCATGGTGTGTGCGTCCAGTCTATTTACATTCCTACGTCACTGCCATGGTGTGTGCTGGTCCAGTCTTATTACATTACCTACGGCCTGCATGGTGTGTGCGGTCCCGTCCTATTACTTACTACGCTACTGCCATGGTGTGTGCGGTCCATCTATTACATTTACCTCGCTACTGGCAATGGGGTTGCGGTCCAGTCATTACAGTTCCTAGCCTACTGCATGGTGTTGTGCGGCCAGTCTTATTCAAATTACTCGGTACTGCATGTGTGTGCATCCGTCTAATTAACATTACCTACGTGTACTGCAATGTGTGTGCGTCCAGTCTATTACATTACTACGGTACTGCACTGGTGGTGCGGGTCCAGTCTATTAACATTACTACGGTACTGCAATGGTGTGTGCAGTCCATTCCTATTACAATATACCTACGGTACTGCAATGGTGTGTGCGGTCCAGTCTATTACATTACCTACGGTACTGCAATGGCGTTTCTGCGGTCCAGTCTATTACATTACCTACGGTACTGCAATGGTGTGTGCGGTCCAGTCTATTACATTACCTACGGTACTGTGCGGTCCAGTCTATTACATTACCTACGGTACTGCAATGGCGTTTGTGCGGTCCAGTCTATTACATTACCTACGGTACTGCAATGGCGTTTCTGCGGTCCAGTCTATTACATTACCTACGGCACTGCAATGGCGTTTCTGCGGTCCAGTCTATTACATTACCTACGGTACTGCAATGGCCTTTCTGCGGTCCAGTCTATTACATTACCTACGGTACTGCAATGGTGTTACAAGTTGTTGTTAAGCCAGTGCACTTTAATTTTTTTTGAAACCTTTATTAAATAACATTTATATAAAATCATATCATGTCACTATTCCCTATATTAAATGACACTACAAAAAAAAAAAAATAGCTCACGGTCCTATGCCTATATTAAATGAACTATATCCTGGTCACTATTCCCTATATTTAAATGCCACTTATATCATGGTCTCTATTCCTATTTAAATGAAACTATATCATGGTCACTATTCCCCCTATTAATGAACACTATAATCATGATCACTTTCCCTATCTTAAATGGACACTATATCATCGGGTCACTATTCCCTATATTAAATGACACTAAATCATGGTCACTATTCCCTATCTTAAATGAAACTATATTCATGGTCTATTCCCCTGATATTAAAGACATTTTTTATATAAATACTATATCATGTCACTATTCCCTATATTAATGACAACTATATCATGGTCCCTATTCCCTATATGAAATGACCTATATCATGGTCACTATTCCCTATCTTAAATGACCTATTCATGTCACTATTCCTATTAAATGACACTACTCATGGTCGCTATTCCCTAATATTAAATGAACACTATATCACGGTCACTATTCCCTATATTCAATGAAACTATAGCACGAGCACTATTCCTAATATTGAAATGACACTATATCATGGTCCTATTCCTCTAATTAAAGAAACTATATCATGATCACTATTCCTATATTAAATGACCTATATAATGGTCACTATTCCCTATATTAAATGAAACTATATCCTATCACTATTCCTAATTTTAAATGACACTATATCATGGTCACTATTCCCTATATTAATGACACTATATCATGGTCCCCCCTATTCCATATTACATGAACACTATATCACGGTCACTATTCCCTATATATGACCCTAATATCATGGTCACTATCCCCTATATTAAATGACACTATATCATGGCACTATTCCCCCCCCTATTAAATGAACTATATGCATGGTCACTTTCCCTATATTAAATACACTAATATCATGGTCCCTATGCCCTAGATTAAGCAACACTATATCATGGTCACTATTCCCTATATTAAATGCCGCTATATCATGTTCACATTCCCTATAATAAATGACACTATATCATGGGTCACTATTCCCTATATTAAATGACACTATATCATGGTCACTATTCCCTATATTAATGACACTAATACACGGTCACTATGCCCTATATTAAATGAACTATATCACATCACTATTCCCTATACTAAATGACACTATATCATGTCACTTGTCCTATATTAAATGAACTATTCATGTCAACTATCCCTATAGTAAATGAACTATCTCATGGTCACTATTGCCCTATATAAATGAAACTATATCATATCCCTTTCCCATCATTAAATGCACACTATATCATGGTCACTATTCCCTAATATAATGACACCTATATCATGGTCCACTATTCCCTATATAAATGACACTATAGCATGGTCCTCTATTCCCTATATTAAATGAAACTATATCTTGTCACTATCCGCTATTTAAATGAAACTATATATGATCACTATTCCCTATAATTAATGACAACTATATCATGGGTCACTTCCCTATATTAAATGAAACTATATCATGGTCCTATTCCCTATATTAATGACCCTATATCCAGGTTCTCTATTCCTATAATAAATGACACTATATCATGATCACTATTCCCTATAGTAATGACACTATATCATGGTCACTATTCCCTATATTTAAATGACACTATATCAATGGTCCCACGATTCCCTATATTAAATTAAACTATATCAATGGTCACTATTCCCTTATTAAATGACACTATATCATGGTCCACTATTCCTATAATTATGACACTATATCATGTCATATTCCCTATATTAATGACACTATATCATGGTCACTATTCCCTATATGAATAAATATATCATGGGCCACATTCCCTATAGTTAAAATGAAACTATATCATGGTCATATGCCCTATATTAAATGAACCTATATCATGGTCACTATTCCCTATATTAATGAAACGATATCATGGTCACTATTCCATATATTAAATACACTATATCATGTCACTATTCCCTATTTAATGACACTATATCATGTGGTCACTATTCCTATATTAAATGCACTATATCACGGTCAACTGTTCCCTATATTAAATGACACTTATCTCATGGTCACTATTCCCTATTTAATGACACTATATCAAGTGTCACTGTTCCCTATATTAAATGACATTATATCATGTCACTATTCCCCTATATTAATCGACACTATTCATGATCACTGTTCCATATATTAAATGCCACTATATCATGTCACTATTCCCTATATTAAATGACCCTATATCAATGATCACTATTCCCTATATTAACTGACACTATATCATGATCACTATTCCGATATTAAATTACACTATATCATGGTCACTATTCCCCTATCTTAAATGACACTATATCATGATCACTGTCCCTATATTAAATGACACTATATCATGGTCACTTTCCCTATCTTTAAATGACACTATATCAAGGGTCCTATTCCCGATATTAAATGACATTAATCTTAGTCACTATTCCCTATATTTAATGCACTATAATATCACGTTCCCTAATTAAATGACCTCTCTCATGGCAACTATTCCCTATAGTAATGACACTATAATCATGGTCTATTACCGCTATATTAAATGACACTATATCTTGATCACTATTCCCTATATTATTGACACTATATCATGGTCCCTATTCCCTATATTAAATACACTATTCATGGTCCCATATTCCCCTATAAGTAAATGACCTATAATCATGGTCACTATTCCCTATATTAATGACCTATATCATGGTCCTATTCCCTATATTAAATGACACATCTCAAGGTCACTATCCCTATATTAAAATGACACTATAACATGGTCACTATTCCCTTATTAAATGACACTATATCCATGGTCACTATTCCTATAATAAATGACAACTATATCATGGTCCTATTCCCGTATTAAATGAAACTCGATCATGGTCACTATTCCCTATATTAAATGACACTATATCAGGTCACTACCCCTATATAAATGACACTTTCATGGTACTATTCCCTATATTAATAAACTATATCATTGTCACTATTCCCCTATTAAAGAACGCTATCTCTGGTCACTATCCCTATATTAAACTGACACTATATCTGGTCCTATTCCCTATATTAAATGAAAACTATATCATGGTCACTATTCCCTATATTAAATGAACACATTCACATGGTCACTATTCCCTATATTAAATGAAACTATATCATGGTCACTATTCCTCTATATTAAAATGAACTCTATCTTGCGTCACTATTCCTATATTAAATGACATCTAGATTCCGTGGTCACTATTCCCTATATAATGACACTATATCATGGTCATGTTCCCTATATTAAATGACACTAATATCATGATCACTATTCCCTATATAAATGACACTATTCATGGTCCCTATTCCCTATATTATGACACTTAATCATGGTCACTCATTCCCTATATTAATGAAACTATATCATGGTCACTATTCCCTATATTAAATGAAACTATATCATGTCAATATTCCCTATTTAAATGACCTATATCATGTCACTATTCCCTATATTAAATGACCATATCATGGTCCTATTCCCTATATTAAATGACACTTATCAGGTCACTATTCCTATATTAAAGACCCTAGATCATGGTCACTATTCCCTATATTAAATGCCCTCTATCTGGTCACTATCCCTATATTGAAATTCCACGACTATCATGGTTCCACTATTCCCTATATTCAATGACACTATATCATGGTCACATCCCTATATTAAATGAACACTATATTCATGGTCTATTCCCCTATATGAAATGAAACTATATCATGGTCACCTATTCCCTTATTAATGACACTATATCGTGGTCACGATTCCCTATATGAAATTACAACGATCTCTGTTCACTGTTCCCTATATTAAATGACACTATATCAATGGTCCACTCTTCCCTATATTAAATGCCCACTAATCATGGTCACTATTCCCTAGATTAATGACACTATAATCATGGTCACATTCCTATATTAAATGAAAACTATATCATGGTCCCACTATTCCCTATATTAAATAACTATATCAATGGTCACTATTCCCTATATTAAATGAACACTAATACTCAGGTCCGATTCCTATATTAATGAAACTATATCATGGTCACTAGTCCCTATATTAATGCCACTATATCATTGGTCCTATTCCCTATATTACATGAAACTATACAGGGTCACCTATTACCCTATATTAAATGACACTAGATCCAATGGTCACTATCCCTATATTAAATGACACTATATCAGGGTCACTATTCCCTATATTAATGACACTATATCATGGTCACTATTCCCCTATATTAAATGACCTATAATCACTTGTCACTATCCCTATATTAAATGACACGATATCACAATCACTATTCCCTATCTCAAAGACACTCTATCACATATATCATGGTCACTATTCCCATATTAAAATGACACTATATCATGGTCACTATTCCCTATATGTAATTACACTATATCATGGTCCCACTATTCCCTATATTAAATGACACTATATCTGTCACTTTCCCTATTTAATGACACTATATCCTGGTCCCTATTCCTATACTTAAATGCACTATATCATGGTTCACTATTCCCTATATTAAATGACACGATTCATGGTCCCACTATTCCCTATCTTAAATGACCTATATCATGGTCCTATTCCCTATATTAATGCACTTATATCAATGGTCCACTATGCCCTATATCAAATGACACTATAATCACCATACACTATGCCCTATATCAACTGACACTATATCACACTATATTCATGTTCCCTATTCCCTATATTAAATGACACTATTCACGGGTCACTATTCCCTATATTAAAGGGACATATCATGTCATATTCCCGATATAATGACCTATACATGATCACTATTCCCTATATTAATGACACTATCTCATGGTCACTATTCCCTATATTAAATGACCGATATCATGGTCACCTATTCCATATATTAAATGACACTATAATCTGGTCACTATTCCCTATATTAAAATGACACTATATCATGATCACTATTCCCTATCTTACATACACTATATCATGGTCGCTAATTCCCTATATTAAATGACACTATATCACGGTCGATATTCCCTATATTAAATGACACTATATCATGGTCACTATCCCTTATCAAATGACCTATATCGTGGTCACTATACCTATATTAATGACACTCATCTGGTCACTATTCCCTATATTAAATGACATACTATATCTTGGTCACCGTCCCTATATTAAATGACCTATCTCGTGGTCACTATTCCCTATTTAAATGACCTCTCATGGTCACTATTCCCCTATATTAGTGACACTATATCAGGTCACTATTCCCTATATTAAATGACTATATCATGGTCCTATTCCCTATATTAAATGACACTATATATTGTCAATGTTCCCTAGATTAAATGACCTTATCGATGTTCACTGTTCCTATATTAACTGACACTATATCATGTCACTATCCTAATTAATGACACTATATCACTGTCCCTATTCCCTATATTAAATGACACTATATCTGGTCACTATTCCCTATAATTACTAATGACCACGATTCACATCACTATTCCCTATATTAAATGACCTATACACATCACTGTTCCCTATATTACATGACAACTATATCATGGTCCCTATTCCCGATATTCAAATGACCTATATCATGGTCACTATCCCTATATAAATGACACTATATCATATATGGCACTATCCCGATATTAAATGACACTATCTCATGTCATATTCCTATATTAAGGACACTCATATCACGATCACTATCCCTATATTAAAATGACACTATATCCGCGGTCACTGTATTCCCTAAGCTTCCTTTACCTCATCTCCAAAATGAGCTCTGGGTTTGATAGATCTCACCATATCCAACAACGCCTTCTGTCTATAGGAACTTCTACCATCTGTGAAAAAAATGCTCATAAAGATTTAAGAATCGTGCTCCCATTTGAGGTTCTGGCATTTCCCATCCTCGCAATATTGTCAGGGTAATTAAAACCCCCATACCAGCAGCCTTCACTAGCTGCATATTGCAGATTCTTTTCACATCCTCCTGGCATTTGTGGCTTATAACCACCCACTCTTTCTTCCTGTACCACAGGAATTGGGCTTTAATTCGTGTTTAACTACATACTCCCCCTCCTTCTTATTACCTCTGTCAATGTCTAAATAAGGAGTATCCTTCAATATTTACTGTCCCGTCATGTGATCATTTCGCCTTTTTCTGCTATACTGATCACATCATACCTTCCTTAAAGCCATTTGTTCTCGTTCCCCAGTGTTTCCCAGCCCGACTTCTTGCAATTTGTAAAACACAAAAAAGACATTTTTAGATTATCATTCAATTACTTCCAACTTGGACATACATGCCTCTTTCTCCTCTCTGGCTCTGCCTCTCCGTCCTCTAGTAGCTTATTAGCCCAGTGATCCCTACCCCTCTCTTCCCTTGGTAGACCACTCACCCTCCTCCAAACCTCAGGGATTCACTCAAAAGTGTCTTATGGTTAAAATGGTGCTAATTTTCCCCAACCATCAGATGTTAGTTTCAAATGTGAAATAAGACTGATTGGTGGGCGCAAAATTAGCACCATTTTAAACGTAAGAACTTTTATTAATCTCCCGGCTAGTTTAAAATCTCCTCACCCCCTAGCCATCTTCTCCCCCAAACAGCTGTGCCACACCATTGGGTGAATCCGTCTCTACTAAGAGCCTGTAGCCAACATAAAGTCAGCCAGTTTCCTATAAACCCAACCCATCTCCTTACACCACCCTCTTAGCCACACATTATCTCCTGAGCTCCCGTTGGCCTCCCTGGCGTGCACGTGGCTGTGGTATTATTTCTGAACATCACTAACCGGGGTCCTTTCCTACTAATGGAATCCCATCTGCTATCCTTCCTAGCCTCCAGTTCTCAGGGATGGAATGCCTCCCTATATGGACGACTGCCCTGGGTTCTCAAGGAATGCCCGCTCTCATACCGCTACTATGGGCGATCCCAAGTCTATGACGTGGCGTAGATTTACCATCGCCATTGTAAATTAATATAATTCTTAAAGCAAGTATCACTAAAAGTGATACCCTGTCTTTATAAATATGGCCTGTTGTGGATGTCCTTGTCACCTGGAGTTCCACCTAGACATCAATACTTCTTTATTAACCAAGGACACATCACTGTGGAGCCGTCCCTCTCCCACCACTAAATCCACGGTCAGATGGGGTACAAAACGTCGCTGGCAATTACATTCACCAACACAACTTGCATGGCCATCCGCCAACACTCGCCATCCTCAGTCTGTCTGGAATTAAATCAGCACAGACACGATAGCCATGCGTAGTACGTCTATCTTAAACCTTTCAAATAAAAAACCTGCTGTGACGAGACCACAATTGCAGCTCACTGCACAGCTCTGGTTAGGACATGCTCAGTGCCAGAGACAAAGGTTCAAGTAAAGGGGAGGGGTTTACACCTGTTTAGTAATATTTGTTTAAACCAGCAATGTTCATTACTCTAGCGAGCCGTCGATGGCGAGACATATGTTTACCAGGTAAGATTTTATATACAGCAAGGTAATGTTAATCTGACATACCTGAAAGGGACTGATCGACGAGCAGCCAATTGCTAGGTAAAGACCTTAAAGTCACGGTCATTGTCGTCAGAAATCCTCATTTATTCCGACTCTTGTGTTTCCATTTCACCATCACATCCATTGTCACTCACACAGGGTCCAGACTATACAGGCACATCAGACCAATATCATTTAAACATCAACCGTAGAAGCATTAGGGATTAACAAACATTTTATAACTTATTATTATGACGTTCATCCTTCCCCTGATTATAAGTGTAGATCCTTATCCCAATCAAAACCTGACACACCCAACCTGGATTGGTAGAGGGTGTGGGGAACAGGAAGGAAGTTGCCTTTGTCAAAAAGGGGTGATCTACACACTTCGCAATAGAATTATATGGAAGACTGACCATTGTTTATCAGATTATCGCTGTAGAGTAGAGTGGGTGATATCTTTTTATAGAAGATTTGTAAGAAGGGACCCAGACCAGGAATGATGGTTATAATTCATCTTGGGCACGGTCCACCGCTGGCTTTCCTTTGACAAGTCCCTACCACTTCTGGGTGTATTTGACTACACCGCACACTATAGTTAACTGACTGGAGCAGCCAGGAACCTTCAATGGAGCCATTGAAAACACACTACCTTTTTCCTGGTCAAATCGTCATTATATAAATAATATTACCATTCCTCTCTGAAGAATGGTGAGACACACGGTTTGCCAGTTAAAACATCTGGCTTTTATTCTATACACTTTCATACAATATTAATGTTTTCAATTCAGAAAAAATATCAAGTAATCTGAAATTTTCCATTCACTGCACAAAATATAAAAATCCGTGCCTATGCGCGGACCCACAGATGACCGTAGTAAACGGGCCCAGGCTGACGATCATTAGTATCTTCAAGCACAGAGACCCCCCCGGCTCACCCAATAGCTCTCCCATAGGGATGAAATAGATTTTGCTATAGCAGGTACACTCAGGCCAGACCTCTATAATATCATCACTCTCTAAGCCCAGCCTTCTACTGCTGTGTTTTCCTTTTAACCGCTGCCCTTCAAAGAAGAAGGAGAGCTTCTCTTTCAGAGTGAGGCCCATTGCAGCCCGGTACTGATCCATCAGGGACTGCAGCGGTTCACCTGCAAGACAAGGCCCGTCTTTAATAAACACAACACAGGTAATGGTAAAGCCTTTTCTAGGGGAGATAAAACATGCATGAGCGCCAGAATGGTCACAACACCAATCAAACCCTAAATAATACCGTGTTCATACCCCTATGGAATCATTTATGGTGATGCCAACATGCGTACTCCAATACCGCCCACCTTATACCATATCTATACCGGTATCTCGATCTGCTCCCTCTTAAAGAGGGACACGACTGGAAAAATTGACCTTGGCCTCATCTATAAATTGAATACATTGTAAGTTGCCTACTGATTTGCATGTGTTTCATGCATGCCTTCACTCCAGCACCATTTTGTTAGGAGCAGTAACCCCTTCCCACTTCCAGCTGACCTGAAAACTTTTTTCCCATAGCCCACTGTCAGCTGCACACAGCATTCTCAAGATACAGTGGTGGTGGGGAAGAAAGTATGTTTTCCATCAATTTAAATAACCTATTTTTCGGTATAGATGCCCTTTAAATGGCATGTCCACCCCTAACCCCTACGCCTATGTGGTATGTGAGAGTTAACTATCTGCTGTATCACGTCTATTTGAGTTCTGGTATTCAGGTTAATGATCATGTTGGCATTAATGCCATAATAAAGTGGGGTTTTGGTTGCAGTTTGAGCACTCGGCCTAAACCAGTTATCGCAACCTTGTAAGAGGCCATCAAACACACTTAATTTTCATGTCTAGCAGGAATGACAAAGCATGGTTCCCTAGTTTGTTCCACACCCTTACATAGCAAACAGATCTTATGGAGCTCTCTCACCCTGTGTTTGGGTATTGGGTCTTTCGGATGTACCAATTTCTGCCTCATGTGTTTGTTCTGTTAAAGCAGACAGGTGATACGATTTAATTTCTCGGAGACCCTGCTACATAGGGATGACCATGTTCTTCCTCCTGTCTTGTTTCCCCTTCACTGTTGGTATTCGTGTTACTTTTCTTTCCTTCTACTTCTTTTGACAATCCGCAGTCCTGATATCCACAAGTTTAAGGGCTCCTCTGAGATTTTTTCATTTCTTTAGCCTTCACTCTGTGCGAGTGGGGATGGTTCTCGGCCTCTGTGTATGGGGGATGTGCTCGCTCTGTTGCTTAGGGGGATTTTCTCGGCTCTGTGCTAGGGGGGATTTCTCGGCTCTGTGCTATGGTTGATGTTCTCGGTCTGTGCTAGGGGGATGTTCTCGCTCTGTGCTAGGGGGGATTTTCTCGCTCTGTTCTAGGGGGGATGTTCTCAGCTCTGTGCTTAGTGGGGAATGTTCTCAGCTCTGTGCTAGTGGGGATTTCTCAGCTCTGTGCTAGTGGGGATGTTCCTCATGCTCTGTGCTAGTGGGGCATTGTTCTCGCGCTGTGTTAGTGGGGATGTTTCCTCGGCTCTGTGCTGTGGGGATGTTCTCGGCTCGTGCTAGTGGGGGATGTTCTCACACTGTGTTTAGTGGGGGGGGAGTTCTCACTCTGTGCTAGTGGGGATGTTCTCAGCTCTGTGCTAGTGGGGGATGTTCTCAGCTCTGTGCTAGTGGGGATGTGTCTCAGCTCTGTGCTAGGGGGATGTTCTCAGCTCTGTCTAGTGGGGATGTTCTCACGCTCTGTGCTAGTGGGGATGTTCTCAGCTCTGTGCTAGTGGGATGTTCTCGCTCTGTGCCTAGTGGGGATGTTCTCATCTCTGTGCTAGTGGGGAGTTCCTCAGCTCTGTGTTAGTGGGTATGCTCTCAGCTCTGTGCTAGTTGGAATGCTCTCAGCTCTGTGCTAGGTGGATGTTTCTCAGCTCTTGTTTACGTGGGGAATGTTCTCAGCTCTGTGTAGTGGGGATGTCCTCAGCTCTGTGTTAGTGGGGATGTTTCTCACTCTGTGTTATGGGGGATTGTTCTCAGCGCTGTGCTAGTGGGGATGTTCTCAGCGCTGTGCTAGTGGGGGATGTTCTCAGCTTCGTGCGCGTGGGGATTGTTTCTCAGCTCTGTGTTAGTGGGGATTGTTCTCAGCTCTGTGTTTATTGGGGATGTTCTCAGCTCGTGCTAGTGGGGATGTCTCAGCTCTGTTCTAGTGGGCTGTTCTCAGCTCTGTGCTCGTGGGATGTTTTCTCCAGCTCTGTGCTAGTGTGGATGTTCTCAGCGCTGTGCTAGTGGGGATGTTCCGGCTCGTTGCTGTGGATGTTCTCGGCCTGGCTGTGGGGATGTTTCTCGCTCTGTGCTATGGGTATGTTCTCGCTCTGTGCTATGGTATGTTCCGCTCTGTGCTAGTGGGTTTTCTCGCTCTGTGTTAGTGGGATTTTCTCACTCTGTTTTGCAGGTTCTGATTACCCCAGCTGTGATCTAAAGGGTGGTGGGAGTCAACCTCCATACTGATCGGTGTGTTGGTTTTCTGTAACCCTCTACTTCCAGTTTTACCATTACTCCCTGACTTCTACCAAGCAGTCCAAGAAGTCATTTGTTGTCAACCCATTCTTTTCATTCCGAGAGCCATGAGGTGACTCGTTGAAATCTTCAGTTAGATCAATTGGACTTGACTTTTAGTTCAGATTTACCATAATCAAAGAGAAATTGGACCTTCACACACAGAACAGGTACCCCATGGCAGAACCATTACGCATACAAAATTCCATTTGACAGCCATTGTCTATGTTTCGTGGCTTCAGTCCAAAGTTTTTTTAAGATTGGATCCTCTATCAGAACTCTGAAAATCCTCTCCACCCATTCTGTTGACAGTCTTTTATTTCTGTGGGGTGGCATTATGGCTCCCATGCTTATGGAGATTCCTAAGGAGACTCTGATCACCACGTTGCACAGCTCTGATACTACCATTTATAGCAAAACTACAGGTTACATGCCAGTTACAGAACTCTCATTGACTTCTAAATCTATTCTTTACAGCAGGATACATTATCCCTTATTACAAGGAGTGGTACCCCGATTTCCCTGTATAACTCGTCTGTGGTCCTTGTAACCTTATCTAGACACAGAACTCCTCATTGACTTCTAATATCCTTAATATTTACAGTAGGCGATCATTATCCCTTATGAATACATGAGTGGTCCCAGGTTCCCTATAACTCAGCTGTGTCCTTGGTCCTTTATATAGACACATAACTCTCAGTGACTTCTATATCCGTATAATTACAGTAGGGGATACATTATCCCCTTTAATACATGAGTGGCACCCAGATTTCCCTGTATAACCCAGTCCCGTGTCCTTGTACCTTTATTAGACCGACTCCTCATTGACTACTAATATCCTTATAATTTTACAGTAGGTATACATTATCCCTTATAATAACATGAGTGGTACCCAGAGTTTCCATGTATAACTCAGTCTGTGTCCTTGTACCTTTATATAGACACAGAACTCCTCAGTGACTACTAATAATCCTTTAATTTACAGTAGGGGATACATATCCCTTATAAATCACATGAGTGGTACCCAGTTCCCTGTATAACCCGTCTGTGTCCTTGTACTTAGATAGACCCAAACCTCCTCAGTGACGTCTCTATCCTTATAATTTACAGTAGGGGATACATTATCCTTAAATACATGAGTGGGTCCCAGAGTTCCCTGTATAACCCAGTCTGGTCCTTGTACCTTTATTAACACAGAACTCTCAGTGTACTACTAATATCCTATCCAGGGAACTCTGGGTACCACTCATGTATTCTAAGGGAATAATTATCCCGTCACTGTAATTATAAGATTTAGAAGTCACTGAGGAGGTCTGTTGGTCTACCTATAAAGGTACAAGGAACAGACTGATTAATACAGGTAACTCTGGGTACCACTCATGTATTTATAATTTACAGTAGGGATACATTATCCTTAATACATGATTGGTACCCGAGTTCCCTGTATAACCCATTCGTGTCCTTGTCCCTTTATATAGCCACAGAACTCCTCAGTGACTTCTAATATCCTTATAATTTACAGTAGGGATACATTATCCCTGATATACATGAGTGGGTACCCAGAGTTCCCTGTATAACCAAGTCGTGCCTTGTACCGTTATTAGACACGAACCCTCATTGACTTCTAATATCCTTATAATTTAGGAGGGGATACCTTATCCCTTATAATACATGAGTGTACCCCGAGTTCCCTGTTAACTCATCTGTGTCCTTGTCCCTTTAATAGACACAGAACTCCTCAGTGACTTCTAATATCCTTATAAATTTACAGTAGGGGATACATTAAGTCCCTTATAATAATGAGTGGGTACCCAGAGTTCCCTGTATAACTCAGTCTGTGTCCTTGTACCTTTATATAGACACAGAACTCCTCAGTGACTTCTAATATCCTTATAATTTACAGTAGGGGATACATTATCCCTTATAAGGATATTAGAAGTCACTATAAAGGTCAGGGAACTATATAGCCACAGGACTCCTCAGTGACTGTTAGTAATAAAGCATATGACTACATGGTTGGTACTCCAGAAGATACTGTGCATTATCCAGCCCATAGGGTCTAAAGGAAAAGATTCACATTCCCATATATTCAGGTTAAGGTAGGTACATTAAGTACTGGGCCCATCTTACTTTTCCAACCATAAGGCTGACGTTTGAATTCTTCTCCTTGCCCTGGATTTTTAGACAAATCTTTCCCCTCGAACCAGATTTTTCCCGTCAGCGGATGGAGGGATAACCACACAGTCTGGGAGAGAAAGAAGGATTGGTTTATAACCAAGACAACCGTCATTTTCACCATTAACAACGTGCAGATTGGTTTCATATGAACTGGAATATCCAGTTTATGTGGCACATCCTTTAAATTACTGGCCCTTTACACTGGAGGGCCCATTCCATACACGGTAATATGTGGTAAAGTTAAAGGAAATCACATTACACAGAAATAACCTGGACATTTTCTCCATCCTCTATACTACACTAGTTGTATTCATGGACGCAGACCCATATACCGGTGTTGAAGCCCACCCATTTACTCGCCTCCTTCCTGCAGTCCGCACAGTACCACCGCAATCACAGTAGCTACTAGCGAAGAGGGAAATGTGGGCGTGTGATTTACTTACTGCCCTGGACTGTGGAACGAACAGAACGCTGACTTTATTTCAGAAAACTCAACAAAGACTTTGGTAAAGATGACTATTACATTTCCCCTCCCTTGAATCCCTACCTCTCTTTATCCAAGACCATACCATGCTGGCTCTGGCTGTTTGCCCGCCTGGCCTGCTTGCCTACCTTAAGTTTGTTATCCCCAAACTCCAAATCCCTTTCCAACATGGATTCACTTAACACAGAGCCATTTATAGTATAAGTAGCACAAGGATTTTTAGTCCAAAATTCATCACCTTACATTTTTCAATTGAATTTCATCTGCCACTTAGCAGCCAATGTGATATCTATCTAGATCCCCTGTAACGATTGCACATCCTCTGAAGTTTTAATGGTCGACAAAGTTTTGTGTGGCAGGCAACACAGAACCTTGCTGACATACCCCACTTCCAAATCATTAATAATAAAGATTAAGATAAGCGGCCCCAACACATAACCTTGTGGCCCCCCACTTAGCACTTTTAGTTGTTAATGGGGCTTCATCATTATGGCTACTCTCTGCATCCTATTAATTAACCAATTTCTATCCACGGTTAAATGGACTCCCCAGACCAACGACCTTAGCTTATTCATTAGTCGCCTATGGGGGACTGTAATAAAGCCTTTGGGCAAAATCCAAGTAAACTACATCTACGGATATAACCCGATTCTAATTTCCTAACTTACGCTTCCGCATAAAGCCAAGCAAGTTAAGTCACTCCTGAAATTTGGCAGAAGCTGTTTCTAGTGCCTGCTGCTCCTCATAAGAAAACATCTTGAGAGATCGGAAATTATCGATACCACCTCCCTGTCCCAGGTTCTTTTCAATTGTAACGACATACGTCCATCTAGTCCGACCGTTATACCCTACCCAGAAGTCTGTATACAGTTACATAGTAACATAGTTTGGAGGTGTATAAGACATACGTCATCTAGTCCAAAACTTTATACCCTACCCATAATGTCTGTATAACAGTTCATATACCATAGTAGGAGTTTGTATAGACATACATCCATCTGTCCACCTTATACCCTACCCCTAAGTCTGTATAACGTTCTAGTAACATAGTTGGAGGTTGTATAAGACTACGTCCATCTAGTATATCCTTTATAACCCTACCCCCATAATTTCTGTATAACATTTACTATTAACCATAGTATGGAGGTTGTATAACGACATACATCCATCAGCCAACCTTTCTCCCTACCCATAATGTCTGTATACCATTACATAGTAACATAGTATTGAGGTTGTATAAAGACATCTCATCTAGTATATCCTTTATAACCTACCCATAATGTCGTATAACAGTTACATAGGAAACTAGTAATTGGAGGTTGTATAAAGAACATACATCCATCAGTCCAACTTTCTACCCGACCCATATGTCTGTATACAGTTACATAGACATAGTATTGGAGGTTGTATAAAGACATACGTCCATCTAGTATATCCTTTATACCTACCCATATGTCTGTATCAGTTACATAGTATTTTGATGTTGTATAAAGCATACTCCATCTAGTCCAACCCTTATACCCTACCCATAATGTCGGTAATAACAGTTACATAGTAACATCGTTTGGAGGTGTATAAAGACATCCATCCATCTAGTCCAACCTTTCTACCCTACCCATAATGTCTGTATAACCGTTAATATAACATAGTATGAGGTTGTATACCGACATACGTCCGTCAGTCCAACCTTTATACTACCCATAATGTCGGTTAAACAGTTACATAGTAACATAGTTTGAGTTGTATAAAGGACATACGTCCATCCAGTCCAACCTTATACCCTACACCTAACTGTCGTATAACTTTACACAGTAACATAGTATGGAGGTTATATAAGACTACGTCCATCCAGTCCAACCTTTATACCCTACCCATAATGTCTGTATAACAGTTACACAGTAACATAGTATTGGAGGTTCATAAGACATACGTCCATCCAGTCCCCACCTTCTACCCTACCCATCTAAGCCCGGAGTGCAACGCTCATAGTCTTAACCAATAAGATCGCCACACTGAGGTTCATGGACTTGGTTGTCTGGGACACATTGATGCTTCCTCATCTCCAAGTAACAGAGAATCTGCATGGGTCGACATTCATCTGAGATGCCCAGTCAGCCACTTGGGTGTAGCGGGCCGCACTGCAAGCAGAGATAGTTATTTTAATTCCATGGCTGATTAGGAGAATTTATCACCCATTAATACACATGGATCACCACTCTGTGAAGGGACCTCACAGCACGTACCAACTTTTTAAAGGGCCTTACCAGGTTTGGCAGCGACTCCGTAATCTCTATTAAATTACCATGATAAACGACTCTATTGCGTCTCCTATTCTTGTTATGAACACTGAACATGCACTGGAATGGTAACTGACCTTTCCTTTACTGAACCATAACCCACCTGCATGGACTCAACAAGATTAGAAAGAAAGCCCAGAATCTGCGTTTGTGCGGTCCAGTCTATTACATTACCTACGGTCCTGCAATGCTTTGTCGGTCCTCAGTCTATACCTACCTACGGTACTGCAAATGGCGTTTCTGCGTCCAGTCTATTACATTACCTAGCGGTTACTGCAAGCCTTTCTGCTGTCCAGTTCTATTACATTACCTACGTACTGCAATGGTGTGTGCGGTCCAGTCTATTTACTTTCCTACGGTACTGCAATGGTGTGTGCGGTCCAGTCCTATTACATACTACGGTACTGCACTGGTGTGTGCGGTCCTCTATTACAATTAACCTACGTCCTGCATGCGTTTCTGCGTCCCGTCTATTACATTAACCTACGGTACTGCAATGGCGTTCTGCGTCAGTCTATTACATTACCTACGGTACTGCATGGTGTGTGCGTCCAGTCTATTTACATTCCTACGTCACTGCCATGGTGTGTGCTGGTCCAGTCTTATTACATTACCTACGGCCTGCATGGTGTGTGCGGTCCCGTCCTATTACTTACTACGCTACTGCCATGGTGTGTGCGGTCCATCTATTACATTTACCTCGCTACTGGCAATGGGGTTGCGGTCCAGTCATTACAGTTCCTAGCCTACTGCATGGTGTTGTGCGGCCAGTCTTATTCAAATTACTCGGTACTGCATGTGTGTGCATCCGTCTAATTAACATTACCTACGTGTACTGCAATGTGTGTGCGTCCAGTCTATTACATTACTACGGTACTGCACTGGTGGTGCGGGTCCAGTCTATTAACATTACTACGGTACTGCAATGGTGTGTGCAGTCCATTCCTATTACAATATACCTACGGTACTGCAATGGTGTGTGCGGTCATTCTATTACATTACCTACGGTCTGCAAGGGTGTGTGGCGTCCATCTATTTACATTACCTACGGTACTAGCAATGGCGTTTCTGCGGTCCAGTCCTATTACATTACCTCCGGCAGTCTGCATGGCGTTTCTGCGGTCCATTCTAGTACAATTACCTACGGTACCGCATGCCTGTCTGCGGTCCAGTCTATTACATTACCTACGGTACTGCAATGGTGTGTGCGGTCCAGTCTATTACATTACCTACGGCACTGCAATTGTGTGTGCGGTCCAGTCTATTACATTACCTACGGTACTGCAATGGTGTGTGCGGTCCAGTCTATTACATTACCTACGGTACGTTATATCGGGGTGACAATGGGTTTAATGTAGGGTAACAGGAAGTTCCATTTCATTGTAACGTACAGTGGGTAAAGACATCTACACTCAGTAAATCTATGTTCTGTGGCTATTTCCATTACACCAGATTTGGGGAAAACATCAAGTAATCCACATAAAATGAATAAAGTGGATGACACAGGGAACTAGTACTGGACACTTGGGGTTAGGCCACGCTGCCACGGTTTAATGTGAGATAAACACACACACGCTGCCGTGGCTCTTCAGATCTAGAAGGTTCCAAGGTCTCTTCTCTGAACTCTGATTTTCATCTCTTTCCATTAGATTGAAGTCAGGGGAATGACCGGTCCTCTCGCCGGTTTTATTTTCTATCTTCGTCTCGCTGTAATGTTCACCCACCCATGTGACTGGTCCTCTGATTATTAATATCAACACCAGGTGGTGGAAGGTTTATGGGGAAATTATGGTTTTTATCTCCGGATTATGGCCCCAATGGTGCTCACAGGAACGTTCAGAATATTAGAAATACATCTGTACCCAGTGTCAGTGTGCTCTGTAACGATAAGCTTGTGGTGGCCTTGAGAGATCCTTAACCCACCATGAAAGTCTATGCGTGATCCCTTGGTAACGAGAATAAGGACTTCACCAGGGGATATTACACCGATAGAGGCAGGATCCCTTTCTAAATACAGACAGGGGATATTACACCGATAGAGGCAGGATCCCTTTCTAAATACAGACAGGGGATATTCATTTACACCGATAGAGGCAGGATCCCTTTCTAAATACGGACAGGGGATATTCATTTACACCGATAGAGGCAGGATCCCTTTCTAAATACGGACAGATTTCAACTGGTTTCTGGGCTTTCCAGGTTTTTCTGCACCTCCTTTTCTTCCGGTTTCCATTAAGAACACAGGGAATAAGTGTTGGACGTATTGGTTACTTGGGTTGTTCCATCTGGTGTAAATTACATGTCAATAGCCCCATTAGACAGATTTACAGAGAATACCGACCTGTCCATTACTTACCTTCCCTGCTGTAAACAAGCCACGTGTTTTCCCTTTAATGAAACCCCATACTACCTAGCTCCAGGCCATGTACCCTGGGAGAGAAACAAACACTAGATCCTTACAGTAGGTGGTAGACAAGTTACACATTGTGCTCACTGCTCCAGATCCTCCCTCAATCCAGGCCTGGAAAACTCCTTTTGCAGAATTCCTTCATAGGCCAGGCCCCAGACATAAGCAGGGGGTAGGGAGTGACCAAGTTGCATAGTGTTTTAATTTCTAGCCCATGGTACCTCAGATGGAAGGTGAGGTTTAATTGCCCTTTAAAACCTTGCTCCATTCTAATTCATAAAGCCAGGGTAAAATTACAACTGCAAGACGTTACCATAAGAAACTGCATTGTTGGCAAATTAGTAGGAATCAAAAATAATCCACCTGCAACCAGTGTGAAGGCCACTAGGTGGTGCTTTATCACTCACCATATGGAGATTTACTCTGTACAGCTTCCCTCTCCTGCGCACCTTAATGGTAATCTCAGGGGCGGGACTGCTTCCTACGACAACAACATCATTCTCTTCATTTCTGGATACACGTGGTGGGGACAGAAAGGATCCTAAATCCTTCAACTGTGCATCCATCTCCCTATAACATGACAAACAGAGGTTTAGCCATCAAGGAAAGAAATAATCCCCAGAATATCCCAGAGGGCAGAATTCCAATTCCCTAGTGACCTCTCCATACAATCCCAGAGGGCAGAATTCCAATTCCCTAGTGACCTCTCCATACAATCCCAGAGGGCAGAGAATAATTCCCTAGATTGGGACCTCTCCAGGACAGTAAGTTTTATGGTCACTTATTATGTCTAATGGTTTATATAGTAACACTATTACCTGGATATGAATATAGGATATAAAGGCTGCCAGGTAGACTTTCAGTCCAGGTAAAGGGACATTAGGGGAGATATTTTAGAAGCCTTGATACTAAACCTACAACTTTGAAGGGTCTGAAGGTAATTCCAAGGGCAGTTCACGGCTCGCTCACCTACCTTATTTTGCTGTATGCTCGCCCCTTCCACCCTTTTTTCATCACTGGGGTATTTGGGGTAGGTGGTGGAGAGGGAGAAGCATTACAAGGCCTGAAATCAAATACAAAATACAGTCAGACATTTTAGCCACACCATTATATGTATTTCTTAGCCCTAGACTTTGCTGCAATAACATCCCCATTATTATAAAATATAAGGATTTAGGAAAATCACCACGGAGTTCCCTGACCATATAAAAGTACGAGGCATAGGGATTAAAGCTTTACCCATTTGTGGCCTCGATCTATGATCCGTTTCACACCCATCCCCAAGCAAGTACATTTTCAGGTCTGTATCTTAATCCCCATTCAGATGGACACCATGTGTACTGCATATAAGGGGGGTGCTACCAACATATTAAAGTGAAGATTTAGGGTGGTCCGGCCTATGTGCCTCGACTATATATTTATATACCTGAAGGTAACACTAATCCAGCAGAAAGGGGTGAGGGGGATTCTGGATACAAGTAATCCCCCCCCCCAACCTATAATCGCCCCCGACTTACCTCTCATTCTTTGAGGTCTCTTTCCCATCATCCTCAGAATCACTCAGCTCACACATTTTCACTCTCTGTTGGGCGGCAGTCGGAGCCACAATTTCATTCTCAACATCTGAAACAATAGTGAATTAGTGCGACTGCTCTGGGAGATGCAGAGACGGTCGGACACCCACTGTAACCTCCTCACCTTCTGATCCCTGGATCGTCTGCAGCTCCTTTGACAGGTGTAGAAGAGCCGTTGGGTCATCGGGCGGAAGTTTTAAACTGCTGTTAACCTGTGTAGGGAGGAAACCCACAATATTCTAATTAGACTGTCAAGCCATAAAGGCGCAGGACCTTACTTAATAAGAGGTGCAAAGTTTTACCCTTGTTCTTAATCCGCAACAACCAATCAGACGCCCCAAAATGGTTTTCTAACTGTAGCAAAGCAGTAAAAAAAGAATCTGATTGGTTCTGTCAAATGAACAGTTTGGGCAATATTCAGCACCTCTTATCGAGTCGCCCATTAAAATCCAAACCCGCACCCGATTAATGGTACCTTATTGGAGTACACGGATACAGCAACTGGGACGGTCCCTGGCAGCAGACGTCTGCGTTTCACCTGCCGAGGTCTAACCAACTCCACATCACTGTCACTGCTGTCATTGTCCTGGCAAAATACAAAGTGTTGTGATTGGCCCATTTATCCTTTCACTGTTAAATGGCTCTATAGAGGAGCCCTATCCAGTGTAAATAGGGCGCATGTATCTTCGGGTACAGACAGGTTGGTCCCAGTAGAAGCCTGGCCAATCCAGTTCACCATATGGTCACAAGCATCAATACAAAGCGTGAAGGACAGATACATGACATTACAATGTTACATGTTCAACCTTAAAACAAAACTGGTCAGTTACCTGCCCCCCAATTCTTACCGATACGTTCAGCACTTGCATTACTAACCACATATTTAAGGATAATTGTCCCCATTCTGGCAGTGGCTCCTCCCTCCACGCAGTCAATCGAGGCCGTGACTGCCGACATCACAACCGATGACTGACTGCCGTTTCCCCTGATGCATCCTCTGCACATGCTCAAGCTTATAAAAAGCTCATTGAGCAGGGGGAGGAGACAAGTTTACCAGAAAGGAATAAAACATTAAATATCTGGTTGCAATAAACTGGTAAATATAGCCGTCACCATTGCAGGCAGATAATGGGCTGGTCACCAGGCGGACATGTCCCGTGCCCAGTGAATAGCATTCCAGTCATTAATGCGGAATCCTTCCTTGTCCCATGGTCCTTTGCTGCTGGTGCCACATGAAGATTTGTCTCACAGGGAGGTGGTGCCAGAAGCAGAGGATCTTGGGAACAGGAGGGTAGAATGTCTATGGTACCGTTATATAATCAATTTACCCAGAGATTGGTATTATTATATACCATATCACTATCAGTCTGTCCGATCTCTGGTAACCGCTCACTATCAGTATGGCAGCTCCTACCACATTGCAGGGTCTGACATGTACATTACATATAACATACATGTAGATACTCACAGTACATTACAGGGGTATGTATACGTATATATAACATTACTGGGGAACCAACTGGGCAGCTCCCACTCTCCGCCCATAACCCAACGGGGAGAAAGTCCCACAACCCTGCAGGTTCCCCACACTCACCTCCACACAAATACAATCCGCCATCTTGTCCTCCCTTTATAACCCCGCCCCTGCAAGCCTATTGGCTGGAGTCCGTCAGACCCGCCCCCTCTGACATCCAGTAACTAGGCCACACCCCGCGGTTGGTCGGGAAAGTATTTAGTGGCCCTAGGAACCCACAGGGCCATTAACACCGATATCGCACTGTGTGACCCCGCCAACGGCCATAACAGTCAGGGTTGGCCCGGGAACAACCAATCAAATTGTCTGTGACCCACGTGTCGACGCATCAAATCACAGATCCGGCACCCAAGTGGGAGGGGCTTGTGATAAAGTGGGGAGGGGCTTGTGATAGTGACCAGAGGGAGGGCTTGTGATAAAGTGACTAGAGGGAAAGACTTGTGATAAAGTGGGGAGGGGCTTGTGATAGTGACCAGGAGGAGGGGAGGGGCTGTGGGGGGGAGTAGGGGGGGCGTGATTAAAGTGACAGAGGGAAAAGAACTTGGATGATAAAGTGGGGGAGGGGCTTGTGATAGTGACCAGAGGGAGGGGCTTGTGATAAAGTGAGGAGGGGTTTGTGATAAAGTGGAGGAGGGGCTTGTGATAGTGAACAGGAAGAGGGGCTTGTGATAAAGTGACTAGAGGGAAAGACTTGTGATAAAGTGGGGAGGGGCTTGTGAGTGACCAGGGGGGAGGGGCTTGTGATAAAGTGGAGGAGGGGCTTGTGATAGTGAACAGGAAGAGGGGCTTGTGAAAAGTGACTAGAGGGAAAGACTTGTGATAAAGTGGGGAGGGGCTTGTGATAGTGACCAGGGGGAGGGGCTTGTGATAGTGAACAGGAAGAGGGGCTTGTGATAAAGTGACTAGAGGGAAATACTTGTGATAAAGTGGGGGGAGGGGCTTGTGATAAAGTGGGGGAGGGGCTTGTGATAAAGTGACCAGGGGGAGTGGCTTGTGATAAAGTGACCAGGGGGAGTGGCTTGTTTACCTACCGCCTCATACCTGTAGGGGGCTCTGGTCGCTGAACCAGGGGGCTCCACTTTGCTGTTGTCCTGTATATGGGGGGACTGGGGGTCCGTGATGTCCGTCTCAGGGCTGGATATATAACAGGGGCTAGTGGGGGGGCACAGGGAAGGGTTAATCTCTGTTGGGACAGTCTGGGGGCCACAGGGAGGATAAAGGGTCACAGGGCCACTGCTTCCTGGGTGAGGGTCTGTGTCCTTGGACAAGGTGTTAAGTCCATAGCGTCTGTACAGGGGGGAGCTGCCATCCTGCTGCCAGCATTGGGTCCCATGGTCTCCCTTTGTCCCCACATTCTGTGAATCACGGCGCTCCTGGGGTTCTGTTGTTTTGCTTCCAGTGTCAGTCTCTGGTTCCTTCTCTCTTTTCTGTCCATCCAAGGTCAGTCCAGATCTTTCCTTGGCAACGCGGGGCTGTAGGTACAGAAATGATATAATGATCAATCATACCGCTGCCTGTAACGCAGACCAACGGCCCAGCAACCGGGGTAAGACTGACCGACTGGGTGCCAGAGAAGCCTCCAGTGAGCCACAGTCCATTCACCAAAATACAATATTGTTAAACCTAGATAGAGGTCGGGGAAACCTCGACACAGAGGTCGGGTAAACCTAGATACAGAGGTCGGGTAAACCTAGACACAGAGGTCGGTTGGCATTAAACAAAAGGAATCAGGATGAAGAATATAAATGAAGAGGAGAGATGACGCATTGAGTGGCCCTTTCTGGTGGGCCCCTGGTGTGTATGTTATGGTCGGCTCCAACATGGGTTGCTAGGTCAAGGGACACCTATTAAAATCACGTTTCAGTGCAATGTGGGCCGTCCAGCTAATTATGTATTGTGCAGGAGAGGATCATGGGAAATGTACCCTGCGTATCAGTGCAGGGGAGGATCATGGGAAATGTACCCTGCAGGTTTAGTTTACTAGTCAGTCTATATGGTTTGCTAGAAATTAGAGAATGGTTTAATAAAAACACAGGTAACAAGTCACAATGAACTCAGTTTAAATACAATCCGCTTAGACATGTTAATTACATGTTTAACATGTCCACTAATCATAGGATGTGCCACAAACATATAAACACAACATTAAAGGAGAACTAACCCAAGAATGGGAACATTTCCAGAAGACCCTGCACCTTATAGACCGGACGCCCCCCAGCAACGTTCCACCCACAGACATGCCCGTCCATTGGGGGAGCTGGTCTGCAAACCCTCCATGACTATTTTATTTCCCCTTTAATCTGTCGCCTCCCCAACACACACTCACCTTTCTTCTCCTCTTCCCCATTTTTTTCATCTACCCCTTGGATTTGCCTTAAATAGGGTTGCAGGGCCTTATAATAACACCCGTCAGCTGTGCCAGAAAACTCCAGGTCGCCCTGATCTGCCCCAGGAATCATGTTCTCCCACCTGGAAAATAGTAAAACCTGGTCTAGATTAGACAATGCAGACTCAATTCACCAACATCCCCTTTAGATAGCGCCCCCTATTGTGCAAACTGCAGACATTGCAGAGTCTCTGCGCCATGTGTTAAACTTCCAGGGGGGCTAGTGACTCAATATGCCAGTGGGTTCTCATGTTCGCCCCATTAGAACACGTCCTCCCTGTAGCTGTTTGGTATTTCACTGCAGTCCCCTAATTAACTAGGAATCACTGGGCCCCCAGCAACTATGATGGGCCCCCTGGCTGCTTCATCTACAGTAGTTTCATGAAATCTACAAGGTGAACGGCTAGTCAGTATCTCCATTAGAACATGATGCAGGCTGTACTGGTATCAGTAGCTATACAGATACAGAATTGCATTGAAATGGTACTTATCCTTGCATGGAGACTTCATCCATCGGGCGAATTGGCCAATAAGGAGACGGATCTGAATGTAATGTGTCTTCTCATTGGTCAAGGAACGCGGAAGTGGGACCGGAGCAAAAAAGAAAACCTTACGTAAGTAAATCTAGAGTTAGAAACTGAACCCAGAGTTGAAGACAGTGCAGTTTAGGTGTTCACCCTGGGTACTATGGATGGCAGGAATGGGGTCCACGTGAGTATTATTGTCCTTTAAATTTGTGCAGAACAATATGGTGGAGTATAGGTACCACAGTATATAGCACACAAAATTACTAGAAAAAAGTACAAAAGTACTAGAGCTCTGCCACAAGAGGAAAGGAGGTCCCTGCCCCATAGAGCTTACAATCTAGTTAGGTGGGTAACATACAGATACAATGGAATGGGTATAAATGCTACAGTGAGACGTATGCAGTGCAAATAAAACAATCATATACTGTGCTGGTTACCGGATAGGTAGGATGTAAGGGTAGATTTATCATATATAGATATATAGATACCATATACTGTGCTGGTTACCGGATTAGGTGGATGTAAGGGTAGATTTATCATATGATATAGATACCATATACTGTGCTGGTTACCGGATAGGTAGATGTAAGGGTAGATTTATCATATATAGATATATAGATTACCATATACTGTGGCTGGTTACCGATAGGTAGGATGTAAGGGTAGATTTATCATATATAGATATATAGATACCATATACTGTGCTGGTTACCGGATAGGTAGGATGTAAGGGTAGATTTATCATATATAGATATATAGATACCATATACTGTGCTGGTTACCGGATAGGTAGGATGTAAGGGTAGGGGACAAATGTCTGTCGGTTGCAGCCAATTCAGGATCCCCCGTCCTGCCCTGTTATATACAGGGGTGAAGAGTCTGTTTTTAGACAGGTGTGGTGTAGGGTGTAATAACGCTTTTGGTCACTAGAGGCTGCCAGAGTTCTATGTGACTAACAATTGGTTTCACTTCTGTCTCACTTATCACTATAGAGAATAGAAGAGGGATTTGAATGACCCCGACATAGATTGTAAAGAAGGGTACACACACAGTGATGGTATTGTCCCCTACACACACAGTGACGGTATTGTCCCCTACACACACAGTGATGGTATTGTCCCCTACACACACAGTGACGGTATTGTCACACACACAGTGACGGTATTGTCCCCTACACACACAGTGATGGTATTGTCCCACACACACACAGTGACGGTATTGTCCCACACACACACAGTGACGGTATTGTCCCCTACACACACAGTGACGGTATTGTCCCCTACACACACAGTGATGGTATTGTCCCCTACACACACAGTGACGGTATTGTCCCCTACACACACAGTGATGGTATTGTCCCCCACACACACACAGTGACGGTATTGTCCCCTACACACACAGTGACGGTATTGTCCCCTACACACACAGTGATGGTATTGTCCCCCACACACACACAGTGACGGTATTGTCACACACACACACACAGTGACGGTATTGTCCCTTTCTCGTGCCTGTGTTCATGTTCAAGAACTTTATTGTCATTGTGTAACACAACACAATGCATATAGTGATAGTAACAAAGGTAGAAATAGACTATACAGTATGGCAGGTATACAGATATTTAATCAATTTGTACCTAGTGTTCATTATTACAGAGAGAGTGTGGATTGAAGTAAAACGTTTACCCGATGGCAGGAGATCAAACAAGGCACTTCTAGAGTGTGGTCCTCTAGAATGTTGGGGTCTCTGTTACTGGGTTACCTTGGGTTGGGGTCTCTGTAGGTGATGTAGGTTACTGGGTTACCTTGGGTTGGGGTCTCTGTAGGTGATGTAGGTTACTGGGTTACCTTGGGTTGGGGTCTCTGTAGGTGATGTAGGTTACTGGGTTACCTTGGGTTGGGGTCTCTGTAGGTGATGTAGGTTACTGGGTTACCTTGGGTTGGGGTCTCTGTAGGTGATGTAGGTTACTGGGTTACCTTTGGTTGGGGTCTCTGTAGGTGATGTAGGTTACTGGGTTACCTTGGGTTGGGGTCTCTGTAGGTGATGTAGGTTACTGGGTTACCTTGGGCTGTGAATCAGTTCATCCTTAATCTCCCACTTGTGAAATTCCCTCCTCCATCCCTCAGTTTATCCCTCTGACTCCCCATCTGTCACTGACCCCCCCACTGACTGACACTGGACCAATTTCACCGTCACACCCTTGTCTGGCTTTGTCCCAGAGATGTCCCCTCACTCTGTCTCCGCGTCCATTCATGTAGCACCCAGATGGATGTCATGTATGCAGGTAGGTGTCTGTCACACAGGATTAGATACTGATTCCCTTTATATAGGGACCAGGTGCTCCCAATCTGTGGCTGGGATTGTTGCCATGCTGTGCACAGTGGACAGGTTATGGGAAACATAGGGAGGAACAACCATTACATTCACATAAGGTGCACTGATCAGGTAAGTACTTTGTAGACTACCTACCCTCCAGATTTATACCTGTGCATTTCTCTTACCCCCACTGCAGCTGTCACTGTGTAACTGTAACTTACCCTGGACTAACCTTACCAAACTATCAAATTAACCTCTTTTACCCCATCACCATAACTACCCCACAGTAACCTTACTTACCACATCACCATAACTACCCCACAGTAACCTTACTTACCCCATCACCATAACTACCCCACAGTAACCTTACTTACCCCATCACCATAACTACCCCACCGTTCATCCTTACTTACCCCATCACCATAACTACCCCACAGTAACCTTACTTTACCCCATCACCATAACTAACTACCCCACAGTCAACTTACTTACCCCATCACCATAACTACCCCACAGTCACCTTACTTACCCCATCACCATAACTACCCCCACATAACCTACTTACACCCCATCACCAAACTATCCACAGTAACCTTACTTACCCCCATCATCATAACTACCCACAGTAACCTACTTACCCCCATCAACAACTACCCCACAGTAACCTTACTTACCCCATCACCATAACTACCCCACAGTAACCTACTTACCACCATCACCATAACTACCCCACAGTAACCTTACTTACCCCATCACCAAAACTACCCCACAGTAAACCTTACTTACCCCTCATCCACATAACTATCCCACAAGTACCTTACTTACCCCATCACCATAACTACCCCACCCCACAGTAACCTTACTTACCCCATCACCATACTACCCCACAGTAACCTTACTTACCCATCACCATAACTACCCCACAGTAACCTTACTTACCCCTCACCAAAACTATCCCACAGTAACCTTACTTACCCCATCACCATAACTACCCCACAGGAACCTTACTTACCCCATCACCAAAACTACCCCACAGTAACCTTACTTACCCCATCACCATAACTACCCCACGTAACCTTACTTCCCCATCACCATAACTACCCCACAGTAACCTTACTTACACCCATCACCAAAACTAACCCACAGTAACCTTACTTACCCCATCACATAACTACCCACAGTAACCTTACTTATGCCATCACCATAACTACCCCACAGTAACCTTACTTACCCCATCACCAAAACTAACCCACAGTAACCTTACTTACCCCATCACCATAACTACCCCACAGTAACCTTACTTACCCCATCACCATAACACCCCACAAGTAACCTTACTTACCCCACCCCCATAACTACCCACCAGTACCTACTTACCCATCACCATAACTACCCACAGTAACCTACTATACCCATCACCATAATACCCCAACACCCCCACAGTAACCTTACTTACCCCATCACCATAACTACCCTCACCACCATACCTTACTTACCCATCACCATAACTGACCCCAACAGTAACCTTACGTCCCCATCACCATAACTACCCACAACAGTAACCTTACTTACCCATCACCATAACTACCCCCCACATACCTACTTACCTTACTTACCCCATCCCATAACTACCCACAGTAACCTTACTTACCCCATCACCATAACTACCCCACAGTAACCTGTACTTACCCCATCACCAATAACTACCCACAGTACCTTACTTACCCATCACCATAAACCACCACCCCACAGTAACATTACTTACCCCATCACCATAACTACCACTACCACCCACAGTAACCTTACTTACCCCATCACCATAACTGCCCACAGTAACCTTACTTACCCCATCACATAAACTACCCCCAGTAACCTACTTACCAACTACCACTACCATAACTACCCATAGTAACCTTCTTACCCCATCACCATAACTACCCCATAGTAACCTTACTTACCCCATCACCATAACTACCCCACAGTAACCTTACTTACCCCATCACCATAACTGCCCCACAGTAACCTTACTTACCCCATCACCATAACTACCCCACAGTAACCTTACTTACCCCATCACCAATAACTACCCCATAGTAACCTTTCTACCCACCATCACCCATAACTACCCCAAAGTAACCTTACTTACCCCATCACCATAACTACCCCATAGTAACCTTTCTTACCCCCCATCACATAACTACCCCATAGTACCTTTCTACCCCATCACCATAACTACCCCATAGTAACCTTTTACCCATCACCATAACTACCTACCCACCCACATAACCTATTACCCATACCACCTCACCATAACTACCCCATAGTAACCTTATTTACCCCATCACCATAACTACCCCACAGTAACCTTATTTACCCCATCACAGATCGAGCATGTTGTTGGTTTGGTCCAGTAATAGATCTAACCAGACCATCTGCTATAACCTTCCTTTCTAGGCACTTTATTTCTCTATTACCTGTCTCCTCATATGGTTAGTAATTTTACCATTTATTGTGTATTTTATCTAATGTTCCCTTTGTGTTGATTTTACATTGTACAGTCCATATCCTCCATATAAAAACCACGTCCCTGTATCTTTATCCCTCACCCGTTCCTACTGCCCCTGGTTCTGATTAATTCCCTGTAAAGACTGCGGGATTGACTGAGATTGAAAGACAGAGCCAATCAGATTGGTAATTACAGTATAGACAATGGCTTTCACCAGATTGCAGCTATCAGTCTGGTTCTAATATTGTCCCTTGTGTACAAAGCCTTAAAGGGTAAGCGTGGTGCCCTTTATAAAGATGATATTCACACCTTTAGGCTGTGTGCACACAGTTCAATATATCAGTCGATACTGACCAATACAGACAAATGGGCAACCGGACACACTTATTGCTGTCCTCCATGGACCACTTGCTTGGTCGCGGCTGTGGTTACTTTTGATGCGACTGACAGTCCTTCGTCTATTAGGAAATGCCGAACAGTTGCTCGGGATGAACCACCAGCCTATGTTTACCCTGTAGGTAACCCAAGGTAACCCAGAAACCTACAATGGCCCAAAGACCCCAACCCAAGATAACCAGTAACCTACATCATCTACAGAGACCCCAACCCAAGGTAACCCAGTAACCTACATTGCCAACAAAGACCCCAACCCAAGGTAACCCAGAAACCTACATTGCCAACAAAGACCCCAACCCAAGATAACCCAGTAACCTACATCATCTACAGAGACCCCAACCCAAGGTAACCCAGTAACCTACATTGCCAACAAAGACCCCAACCCAAGATAACCCAGTAACCTACATCATCTACAGAGGCCCCACAAGCAAGGTAACTCAGTAACCTACATTGCCAACAAAGACCCCAACCCAAGATAACCCAGTAACCTACATCATCTACAGAGACCCCAACCAAAGGTAACCCAGTAACCTACATTGCACCAACAAAGACCCCAACCCAAGGTAACCAGTAACCTACATCATCTACAGAGGCCCCAATGCAAGGTAACTCAGTAACCTACATTGCCACAAAGACCCCAACCCAAGATAACCCAGTAACTACATCATCTACAGAGACCCCAACCAAAGGTAACCCAGTAACCTACATCATCTACAGAGGCCCCAATGCAAGGTAACCCAGTAACCTACATTGCCAACAAAGACCCCAACCCAAGGTAACCCAGTAACCTACATCACCTACAGAGACCCCAAGTCAAGGTAACCCAGTAACCTACATCACCTACAGAGACCCCAACCCAAGGTAACCCAGTAACCTACATCACCTACAGAGACCCCAACCCAAGGTAACCCAGTAACCTACATCACCTACAGATACCCCAATCCAAGGTAACCCAGTAACCTACATCATCTACAGAGACCCCAACCCAAGATAACCTAGTAATCTACATCACCTAAAGAGACCCCAATCCAAGGTAAAAGAGTAACCTACATCACCTATACACAGTATCTATATACAGTATATACACTGTATCTATACACAATATATACACAGTATCTAACACATTATACACAGTATATACACATATCTATATACACTATATAACACAATCTACACAGTATCTATACACAGCATATACACAGTATCTATACACAGTATATACACAGTATCTATACACAGTATATACACAGTATATACACAGTATCTATACACACATATACAAGAGTACTATACACAGTATAACACAGTATCTAATCACAGTATCTATATACAGTATATACACAGTCTATCCACAATATACACGTATCTATACACAGCATATACACAGTATCTATACACAGTATTACACAGTATATACACAGTATCATACACAGTATCTATACGCAGTATATAACAGTATTACATATCAACAGTATATACACAGTATATACACACAGTATATACACAGTATACCATGTTTACGAGATATACCATGCACCTGGGTGGATGAGTATTACGATATACCGTGACCTGGATGGATGAATATTACAGATATACCGTGACTGTATGATGATATTACAGATATACGTGACTGGATGAATGAATATTACAGATATACCGTGACCTGGATGGATGAATATTACAGATATACCGTGACCGGGTAGGATGATATTACAGATCTACCGTGACCGGATGAAGAATATTACAGATATACCGTGACCTGAATGGATGAATATTACAGATATACCGTGACTGGATGAATGAATATTACAGATATACCGTGACCTGGATGGATGATATTACAGAATACCGTGACCTGGATGGATGAATAAACAGATATACCGTGACCTGAGGATATGATGAATATTACAGATATACCGTGACCTGGATGGAATGAATATTACAGATATACCGTGACCTGGATGGTGAATATTACAGATATACCGTGACCTGGATGGATGAATATTACAGATATACCGTACCGTGGATAAATTACGATCCGTGCTGGATGGATGAATATTGCAGATATACCAGACCTGGATGGCATAAGCGTGCAGATATGACAATCCTACTAGCGTTATCGCTATACAATACATAGAGCGTTATCGCCTATACATACCATAGCATTACGCCTATACAATACCATAGCGTTATCGCTATACAATACCATAACGTTATCGCCTATACAATACCATAACGTTATCCCTATACAATCCAAGCGTTATACGCCTATACAATACATAACGTTTATCGCCTATACAATACCATAGCGTTTATCGCCTATACAACTACCATAGCGTTATCGCCTATACATACCAAGCGTTATCGCCTATACAATACCATAGCGTTCATCGCCTATACAATACCATAGCGTTATCCCTATACAACCTAACGTTAACGCTAACAATACCATAACGTTATCGCCTTACATACCAGCGTTATCGCTATACAATACCATAGCCTTATCGCCTATACAATACCATAAAGTTATCGCCTATACAATACCATAACTTTCGCCTATACAATACCATAAGTCTTATCGCCTATTAACAATACCATAACGTTATCGCCTATAACAATAACCCATAGCGTTATCGCCTATACAATACCATAACGTTATCGCCTATACAATACATAGTTATCGCCTATACAATACCATACGTTATCGCCTATACAATACCATAAAACGTTATCGCCTATACAATACCATAACGTTATCGCCTATAACAATACCATAACGTTATCGCCTATACAATACCATACCGTTATCCCTATCATACCATAGCGTTATCGCCTACACAATACCATAGCGTTCTGCCTATACAATACCATAGCGTTATCGCCTACACAATACCATAACGTTATCGCCTATACAATACCATACGATCGCCTATACAAATACATAGCGTTCTCGCCTTACAATCCATAGCGTTGTCGCATACAATACCATAGCGTTATCGCCTATACATACCATAACGTTATCGCTATACAATACCATAGCGTTATCGCCTGTAAACCATAGCGTTTCGCCTATACTACCAGACTTATCACCTTACAATACCATAGCGGTATCGCCTTATACAATACCATAGCGTTATCGCCTATCATACCATAGCGTTATCGCCTATACAATACCATAACGTTATCGCTATACAATACCATAGCGTTTATCGCCTATACAATACCATAGCGTTATCGCCCTATACAATACCATAACGTTAATCGCCTATACAATACCATAACGTTATCGCCTATACATACATAGCTTACTTACTACGCGCTATACAATACCATAGCGTTATCGCCTGTACAATACCATAGCGTTATCCCGTACAAGTACCATAGCGTTATCGCCTATACAATACCATAACGTTATCGCCTATACAATACCATAGCGTTATCGCCTATACAATACCATAGCGTTATCGCCTATACAATACCATAGCGTTATCGCCTGTACAATACCATAGCGTTATCGCCTATACAATACCATAGCGTTATTGTCATTCTGCAGTGGTATTGTACAGATGTTAATGTTTGCCTGCAACCATAATTTTACATGGATACTGGAAACTGCAGGATCATATTGCAGGGGGGCCCGAGATCACATTGCCGGGGGCCCGCACATTGCAGGGGTGGCCCGGATCACATGCAGGGGGGCCGGATCACATTGCAGGGGGCCCGGATCACTGCAGGGGGCCGGATCACATTGCAGGGGGGCCCGGATCACATTGCATGGGCCGGACACATTGCAGGGGGCCTGGATCACTTGCAGGGCCCCCGCTGATCACATTGCAGGGGGGCCCGGATCACTTGCATGGGCCCTCGGATCACATTGCAGGGGGCCCCGGGCCCTGCTAAGAAACTTGCATTTTCCATATTTGATGAAAATTTTGACGAAAAGTTGAATTGTCACCATTTTAAAATTGCAAAAAACCCATTGTCTGACCTTGTAAGTAGTAATTAGCATGGGAATCCTGGGAAACAGACCTTGTCATACTTGCTTGGCTTTTAATGGGGTGTGAGTAGGAATTTAGATTCTGGTCATCCACTGGGCGACATGTGTGGGTTTCAGATAAAATTGACTGACTGTGACCCTGACATGTTTCCTTTCCCATAAGGCCTTGCACAGGCCCCATGTTCATATCCGTGGCCCTAAGCATGTGCAGGTTACGGGATGTTTCCTGTGCACGTGGAAGCAGCTAGGGTTCGGCGTGATCTCTGTGGTTATTTGACAGAGTCAGCACATGGGAGCAGATGCTTGGGAGGGGCGTGTGAATAATCTGTATTATCCTCCATCTCTTTATCTAATCGCTTTCTCTCTGGTACCGATCGCTGTCAGCTCCTTATTCTCCATTTACTCATCATCTCCCTTCATCTCCATGTTCTTCCCAGAATTCTCAGTAAACCTCACTGTGTAGTCTTCCCTCTTACATCCTCTGCAGGTCCCTCTCAGGGTACTTGGGACTCTGTACGGGGAGAAGTGTCCCGTTTCTACAGGAAGGTAGGTAGCCTGATCTCCCACCTTCACCCGTGATCTGGGGGCTCCTCTGACATTCAGGGGGTCTGACGTGTCTCTATTTACCATTAGGATCGGGCGCTGTCACACAGGTTCAGACAAAGTTGGTGGTATCGGATCCTGAGGGGGAATTACCAGTTCTGACTCTCGGAACCGGAATGCAAGGATTCGGACCGGCCTGTATCTTCCTACGCAAGGGCATCGCTGAAAAGCAAGGGGTAAGTGGCAGAGATTTGGGTGTCACACCGTCCCTTTAAGTCTGCACATACTGTGCCATTGTGTGATTGTTGGTTGAATGAAGTGATGGTTGTGTGTAAATATAGTGATGGGTCCGTGTGTGATTGTGTGATTGTGTGTAATGATAGTGATGGTTTTGTGTGATTGTGTGTAATGATAGTGATGGTTTGTGTGATTGTGTGTTGTGTGTATGTGTGATTGTTGTTTGTGTTGTGTGATTGTGTGTAAGTGATAGTGATGGTTGTGTGTGCTTGTTGTGATTGTGGTGTTATGATTGTGATGGTCGTGTGTGATTGTGTGTGATTGTGTGTAACTGATAGTGATGTTGTGTGTGATTGTGTGATTGTGTGTATGATAGTGATGGTTTGTGTGATTGTGTGTGTTAATGATAGTGATGGTTGTGTGTGTTGTGATTGTGTGTTTGATAGTGATGTGTGATGTGGTGATTGTGTGATTGTGTTTATGATGTGTGGTTGTGAGTGTGTTGTGTTCTGGTGTGATCTGCTGTGATGGTTGTGTAGTGACTGTGTGTTGTTGTGAATGATCATGCTTGGGTTTGTGTGACTTGTGTGTTGTTGTGTTGATAGTGACTGGTCTTGTGTGCTTGTGTGAATTGTGTGTCACTTCTCGTTCTGGTCTGTGTTCTTTTGTTATTGTGTGTAATGCCTCGTGCTGGTAGTCCGTCCTGACACCCATCCTACCTACTGACTGGTTACTAGGGATAGTCCGTCATGACACCCATCCTACCTACTGACTGGTTACTAGTGATAGTACGTCCCGACACCCATCCTACCTGTCAATCACAGTTCTTTAATGACTTTCTTACTCTCTCTCCCCTTAGTATCGCGAATTGGGAACCGATGAGATTGAAGGTAAATTAAAAAAAAATGGACCAACACTTGAGAAACGTGAACCAAGTGATGGGACCATTTCCTTTAGTTGGAGATATTTAATATTTCCTATATGTTCCCTATATATTCTCACTATAGATTTTTTATATGGGAGGAACTCTGTCACAGAGTGGGGGGGACTCTGTCACATGGGTCACTGTCACAGAAGGGGACACTGTCACAGAGGGGGTACACTCTGTCAAAGAGCGGGGGGGACTCTGCCACAGGGAGGACATTGTCGCAGAGTGGGGACTCTGCCACAGGGAGGACATTGTCACAGAGGGGGGACTCTGCCACAGGGGGGACACAGTCCTATATGGGGGGGACTCTGTCACAGAGTGGGGGGGACTCTGTCACAGAGGGGGGGAGACTCTGTCACAAAGGGGCCACTGTCATGGAGGGGGACACACTCTGTTACAGGGGGGACTCTGTCACAGAGGGGGGACACTCTGTCACAGGGAGAACACTGTCCCAGAGGGGGGACTCTATCACAAGGGGGACACTGTCACAGATGTTCTATATATTCCCTATGTATACCCCATAAAAAACATATATATTCCCTATATATTCCTTATATATTCACTATATTCTCCCAATATATTTCCTATATACCCCTATATATTCCCCATATATATCCTCTATACACCCCCTATATATCCCTTATACATTCCCCATACATCCCCTAAATATTCCCCATACATTCCCAATATATCCCCTATACATTCCCTATATATCCCTCATATATTCCCCATACATTCCCAATATATCCCCCATACATTCCCTATATATTCCCAATGCATTCCCTATATATCCCCCATGCATTCCCTATATATCCCCCATACATTTTCTATAAATCCCCCATACATTCCCTATATATCCCCCATACATTCCCTATATATCCCCCATACATTCCCTATACATTCCCCATACATTCCCTATATATCCCCCATACATTCCCTATATATCCCCCATACATTCCCTATACATTCCCCATACATTCCCTATAAATCCCCTATACATTCATTATATATCCCCTATATATTGCCTATAGTATGAGGGAAATTGGAGAAAGCAGTGATAAGGAAACACATGAAAGTTATTTTGGAGCAGGGACAATTATAATAGGATTATATACGGACAGTAAGATTGTAACAATAGAGGCAGCCATCCTAGCGACCAGACATTTATCTGGGGAGTAGTAACAGAAAGCAGAACTGGAACAAAAACAAATCCATTTTACAACCTTTAACATAATGAACGTTTATCTCTAACTTCCCCTTTAAATGTCATCAATAACAATAAACCCAATGTTATCTGTCTCCTTCCTCCCTCCTATCGACACCAGTAATTCATTTTGTTTTCGCCACAGTAAAAGGCCAAACCCAATGCAATGGGATACTTACCCTTTAACAATCTATACACAGTATATACACAGTATCTATACAACAGTATCTATACACAGTATATACACAGCATCTATACACAGTATCTATACACAGTATCTATACACAGTATCTATACACAGTATATACACAGTATATACACAGTATCTATATACAGTATAAACACAGTATATACACAGTATCTATACAACAGTATCTATACACAGTATATACACAGTATCTATACACAGTATCTATACACAGTATATACACAGTATCTATACACAGTATCTATACACAGTATCTATACACAGTATCTATACACAGTATATACACAGTATCTATATACACAGTTCTATACAATGTTGTTGCTTTCATGTTGCTTCTTGGTTGATTACATTGTGATTCATTGTTGATTCTTTGTTGATACATTGTTGATTCATTGTTGATTCTTTGTTGATTCATTGTTGATTCTTTGTTGATTCATTGTTGATTCTTTGTTGATACATTGTTGATTCATTGTTGATTCTTTGTTGATTCATTGTTGATTCTTTGTTGATACATTGTTAATATAATGTCGATACATTGCTGGTATATTGAGTGGTTGCACTTTCCTACAATCCGCCACACCACACTTGGTGTCACCTTGCCCTCAAAACCAGTATCAGACCAGGACCACTAGTGGGTGAGACTTGTCCTGGTGTGAGGAGAAGGACCCTGTTCCTGTTACTGGATTTTGTGAACAAATCAGTGTGAACGACCTCATTGCCCCATTTTTCTGTAGAATGTGTGTGCAAATTCTTGGAATTAACATGCAAAGTCTACACAGCTCCCAGCACATGTTCCCCTTTACTACCCCTGTGTGTGTAATAATTTCCCACACAATTTACACAAACAATTCAGTTGTAAAGAGAACCGGGGATCACAACAATGAAGGTTTCAATTCAACTAGGGCAGTTCTGTGTGTGTGCATGGTATATGTGTATATGTACTGTGTATGTGATGTGTATTGTGTACTGTGCATTGACTCTATATTGTGTATATGTACTGTGCACGGAATGTGTATTGTGTGCGTATATACTGTGCATGTTATGTATATGTATGTTTACTGTGTATGTGATGTGTATTATGTATGTTTACTGTATATGTGATGTGTATGATGTATGTGTATAGTTCATGTGATGTTTATTGTGTATATGTACGGTGTATGTGATTGTATTGTATGTATTGTACATGTGATGTGTATTATGTATGTGTACTGTATATGTGTTGTGTATTCAGTATGTATATTCTGCATGGAGTATGCTTTGTGTATGTGTACTGTACATGTGATGTGTTTTGTACATGGAATGGGTATTTGGTATGTGTGCTGTGTATGTGATGTGTACTGGTATGTGCACTGTGTATGTGTACTGTGCACGTGTACTGTGTATGTGATGTGTTCTGGTATGTGCACGGTGTATGTGTACTGTGCATGTGTTCTGTGTATGTGATGTGTACTGGTATGTGCACTGTGTATGTGTGTTGTTCAAGTAATGTGTACTGGTATGTGTGCTGTTCATGTATTGTGTACTGGGTACTGTGC
>JAACNH010001038.1:0-50963 GCA_019447015.1 Hymenochirus boettgeri | reverse complement strand
GTAATGGGTACTGGGGCATAAGATATGTACTGTGCATGGGATGTATACTGGTGTGTGCTCTGTGTATGTGTTCTGTGCATGTGATGTGTACTGGTATGGGGTGCTGTTCATTCATGTGTAAATGGGTACTGGCATTGAGATAGGTACTGTGCATGGGATATGGGAATTACTGTATGTGCGCTGTTATGTGTATGTTCATGTGCTGTGTACTGGTATATGTGCTGTTCAGGTAATGTGTACGGGGTGATGTGCATGGTGTGTACTGGTGTATGGGTTCTGTCATGTGTACTGTGACTGTGCATGGGATATATACTGGTATGTGCGCTGTGTATGTGTACTGTTCATGTGATGTGTACTGGTATATGTGCTGTTCATGTACTGTGTACTGGTGCGTGTGCATGGGATGTGTTACTGTGTATGCGTTCTGTATATGTGTACTGTGTAATGTGCATGGGAGATACGGGTATGTGCGTCGTATTGTGTATGGTACTGTGCAGTGATGTGTACTACTGGTAGTGTGTGCAGTGGTTTGTACATAAATGTTTGTTGGGTGCTGTGCAGTGGATGGATGTGTGATCTGGTGGTATGGCATTCGTGTAGTATGGTTTGTATGTGACGTGCGTTGTGTACGTCAGTGTTCGTGTCATGGATGTGTACTGGTAGTGTGCCTGTGTATGTGGTTGTGCAGTGATTGGTACTGGTAGTGTGCTGTTCATGTACTGTGTACTGGGTTTGTCTGTGATAGCGTATGTACTGTGCATGGGATGTATACTGGTTGTGAGCTGTGTATGTGTATGGTACTGTGCATGTGATGTGTTAATGGTATTGGGTGCTGTTCATGTAATGTGTACCTGGGTACTGTGCATGGGTATGTTACTGTGCATGGGATATGTATATGGAATGTGCGACTGTGGTGTATGGTATGTTGATGTTGTATGATATGTGACTGGTTATTGATGGAATGCGGTCATGCTATGTGCTACGGGGTGCGTGTAGGATGTGTACTGGTAGGTTCTGTATATGGTCGTACTGTGTACTGTGATGGTGATATATACTGTATGGCGCTGTTTTTGTTATTGTACTGTATGTGATGTGTATGGTTAGTGCTGTTCATGTAATGTGTAATGGGTCTTGTGGATCACGTAGGGATTGTGTACTGTGTATGCGTTTCTGACTAGTTACTGTGTACTGTGCATGGGTGATGATATGGTTATGGCGCGTGTATGTGGAACTGTGCATTGTGATGTTGACTATGGTATGATGTTGCTGTTCGGGTGTGTCTGTGAGGTACTGTCGATCATCTGGTTAGTGTAGTGATGGTATGAGTCGTCTATTGTACCTGTGCATGGAGGTATAGCTGGTATGTAATGCGTGCTGATGGCTATGTGATGTGTAATGAGTATGTGTGCTGTCACTGTAATGTGTTGATGGGTACTGTGCATGGGATATATAATGGTGCATGATGTATACTGGTATGCTGACTGTGTATGTGTACTGTTGAGTGAGTTAATGGATGGTATGTGTGCTGTTCATGTAATGTGTACTGGTACTGTGCAGGGGATATATACTGTGCATGGAATTATACTGGTATGTGCACTGTGTATGTGTACTGTGCATGTGATGTGTACTGGTATGTGTTTGCTGTCTGTAAGTGTACGGTATGGCTGGATATGCATGGGCATGGGTTAATTGTGTATGCGTTCGGTATATGTGTACGTGATGGCATGGGATTATACTTGGTATGTGCGTCGTTTTGTATTGTGTATGTGATGTGGTAATGGAATATGTGTGAGGTCTCATGTAATGTGTACGGGTACTGTGAATGGGATAATATGTATGGATTACTTGATGCGCGATGGGATGAGTGAGTACTGGTTATGTGCGGCTGTGTATGTGTACTGTGTCATGTGATGTGACTGGTGTTGTGCTGTTCATGTAATGTGACTGGGTTACTGTGTCATGGGCTATAACTGTGTACGATGTGTTCTGATGTATTCATTTGGTATGTGACTGTGTATGTGATCGTGTAATGATATGGGGCTGGCCGTGATATGTATGGTACTGTGTGTACATGTATGTGCAGCGGGATACTGATAGGCATGGAGGATGGGATTAATGGTATGTTGCACGTGTATGTGTATCTGTGATGTGATGTGTACTGTATGTGTGCCTGTCATTGTAATGTGTACGGGGACTGTGCATGAGATATGTACTGTCGCCATGGGTATAATATGGTTTTAGTGTACTGGTATGTGTGCTGTTCATGTATTGTGTACTGGGTACTGTGCATGAGATATGTACTGTGCATGGGATATATACTGGTATGTGCGCTGTGTATGTGTATGTTCATGTGCTGTGTACTGGTATATGTGCTGTTCAGTAATGTGTACGGGGTGCTGTGCATGGTAGTGTACTGGTGTATGGGTTCTGTCATGTGTACTGTGCATGGGATATATACTGGTATGTGCGCTGTGTATGTGTACTGTTCATGTGATGTGTACTGGTATATGTGCTGTTCATGTAATGTGTATTGTGCTGTGCTAGGGATGTTACTGTGTATGATTTGTTATCTGTATAGTGTACGTCTGGTAGTGTAGCATACTGTTATTACTGGTATGTGCGCTGTTATGTGTACTGTGCATGTGATATTTACTGGTATGTTTGCTGTTCATGTATGGTACTGGGTGCTGTGCATGGGATGTGTACTGTGTATGGTGTTCTGTATATGTGTACTGTGTATGTGCTAGAGATACAGATACGTTAACTAGTTATGTTGCCAGATAACAGATTAATTCACCTTCCCAATGACCTATCACATTTGTGTAGATCCATTTTCATATTTCTTCTGCTTGGCCTTGCAGAGCTCCGTGATGCCTTTGTGGAGTTTGATAAGGACAAGGATGGATTCATTACTTGCAAGGACTTGGGTAACCTAATGAGAATCATGGGATATATGCCAACCGAGATGGAGCTTATTGAACTCTCCCAACAGATTAACATGAACCGTAAGTAGGAGACAAGGAACCACTGACCGCCATCTTGGACCTTTATTTACCCCATTCACGTCCCTATGTTACCATCAACATTACCAATAAATCTCCATGATGACTCCCTGGTCTAACGTCTCTCGGGTTTCTTCTTTTCCTGCCAGTTGGGGGTCGGGTGGATTTTGAGGACTTTGTTGACTTGATGACCCCAAAACTGTTAGAAGAAACAGCCGGGATGATTGGGGTGAAAGAGTTGAGAGACGCCTTTCGGGAAGTAAGTGTCCAAACCCATAAACGTGGTTGACTAGCTTGAATAAGAAACCATTGAAGATAAAGTGTTTATAATTCAACCAATGACCAATTACAAAGAGAGACAGACATTGGATGGAATAGACCAATTCTAAACACATTTCTTATTTGCTCAGTTCGATGCTAATGGCGATGGAGAAATCACATTGGATGAGTTACAACAAGCCATGCAAAGGCTTCTGGGAGAAAAGCTGACAACCAATGAGATTGCTGACGTGGTGAGAGAGGCGGACTTGAATGGGGATGGAACTGTAGATTTTGAAGGTAAGTTTTTACTCGTCTTCCAAGTGTCAATCTCTGATCTGAGATAATCCCGGTCTACACTGAATCCTATTAATAAAGCCACTTTCCCTAATCCTATTGTATCCGGGAGTTAGAAATTAAACTGATTTCTCTGATTCCTTTTACAGAATTTGTTCGGATGATGTCACGCTGAGTTTGGATGATGTCACACTGAGCCCAGGATATCCCCAACGTGGAATTCGCCCTCCTCAAACCGAAATGTCCTTGTGGTTTAGATCTGGATTTTTTTGTGCCTTCCTATGCCTTATCCCAACATTAAATGTTTTACCATTAAATAAATAGGATTTTTATAATGATGTTGGCTTTTATTGGTGGGATATTCCTCTTCATAATGTAGCCCAGACCCTCACATCCCTATGGAAGTTTGTTTGGGGTTACGGATCGAAGGAACGTAATATACATATAAATGGCTCTCAATAAAGAGATTGAAAAAGCCTTGAGCAAGATAAATAACACATTAAATAGTGTAATAATAGAATATTAATAAAGGTGGAATGGTAATAATAACACATTAAATAGTGTAATAATAGAATATTAATAAAGGGGGAATCTTAATAATAACACATTAAATAGTGTAATAATAGAATATTAACAAAGGGGGGATCTTAATAATAACACATTAAATAGTGTAATAATAGAATATTAATAAAAGGGGGAATCTTAATAATAACACATTAATAGTGCAATAATTTGTCCTGATGGCGGCTTTGTGAGGTGGTGGTGTGTTCCCACAACGAAACATCCTATTTAGTATAGTAAAATAAAAAAAAATATTAGTTTGATTTTGACTACTACTAATAAGATGATCTCTGGAGACAAAGTCAAGGATATGATCCCTTAACAAGGTTTCCATCACCTTCCCTACCACTGATGTTAGGCTTACAGGTCTATAGTTACCAGGCTGTGAACGACTACCTTTATTGAATATTGGTATTACATTGGCTTTTTTCCAATCCAGCGGCACATCCCCAGACAAAGTGAATCTGAAAAGATGAGAAACAGGGATCTAGATCGGACTGGACTTAGGACAAATGACTGCTGGCTGTGGGAATAGTGGCTGCGGCCAACAGTCCGTGCGTGTTTTATCATCCATTCATCCGATTTGGATGAACGGGCAACCGTCATCGGTCGTTGATAAAAAATCTGTCCGTGTGTACCCAGCCATGCTCTCTTAGGATATATCAACATATTTTAAAGAAGCCATTCCTTCTAAAAATTGTTATTATGAGGGAGGAGTTATTCTTTAACTTTATCTGAAAGTATTAGTTGTTTGTGTTTAGTTTTGTTGAGTTTTTTAGCCTTCCAGGAGATATAAGACCAGAAACCATTAAAGGGCTAACTTAAAGGGACACTATACTGAAAAAATGACTTTGCCTCATCTTAATCTATAATTGAATATATGTAAGTAGCACTTACTCTGATTTGTGTGTGTTGCTGCATGCCTTCAATCCATCACAATCCAGCACACATTTTGTTTAGGAGCAGTATCCCCCCTCCCTCTTTTAACCACTCCCACCTATGTCTGACCTGACTTTTTCCCCACAAACCAACTGTCAAGCCTGCACACAGCACACAGCATTCCAACTGTCAAATCTCTGTCACCATTCCAGCTACAGTAAAACGACTTACAGAAGAATAGGGGGCAGATAAACAAGGTGGTTGGGAAGAATTATAGTTCCCAGTTATGTAAAATAACCTATTTATCGGTATAGATGCCCTTTAACATTCATCTCTTTATTCATTCATTTGACTTGAAAGAGACAAATTCTTCTTCTTCTGCTTTTTGGCCTGTTTCTCCTCCCACAGTTTTCCAGCTAGAGACACGTAACACGTTACCGCGTTATCTGCCAATTCCAGGCCATTTCCCCCATTGACTATAATGGATCCGATCCTCAAATATGAACATTCCGAGGTTTTAGGGTCGTGGGATTTTGTCCAGTCCAAGATCAAGTTTGTCTATAAATGTCAATCACCCCCCAGACCAAGGTAACAAAGTTCAATTTCTAGATTTTATTATCATTTTTACTTTTTCCTTCTTTTACCATTCTGGGGGCTAGGAAATAAAGATTATTATTATTTTAGCTAGCGTGTATGGTGTGTGTGGGGGGTTCTTTAGAACATTGCACCCCTTGAAGAAGCCTTGGTGCATCTGACGCAAGAGGGTGAGATGTGCATTGGGTTGTATGGAGTTGAGAGTCAGCGATCAACACTTGGGGGGGCACTGGAGGGAGCGGGATGGGGGAGATTGACATTGGAACCAGGGATGTCACTGACACGAGGAGAAGGGGGTACCTAGGGTGATGAAGAGTGTGGCCGACTGGACATTGTGGTCCGGTGTTGGTTTCTTATGTAAGTCCCGGGTTATTTCTGACTCCTCCCTCAAACGGATCACATTGGGAGATTTGGTTGGACAGGACACTTAACTTGGTTGGAAGGAGGAACCTGGGTTGTGTACGTTAGCGAGGGATAAGTCGTACCCTAAACATCTGGAAGTTGAAGTATTAGTCAAGCCAGTTCATCATGCCACGAGCTATATGATTTTTTTGGTTTAACTTTTAGTTACTTAGGACTCCTCTGAGCTTAGATAATCTTTTCGTAATCATGTTACTGATGTTCAGATTAGGATTGTATTCTTATGAAACAATTAGTGTGTACTATGGCTGGTTAGTCATGGGAAAGTTTCAGGAATGCCTGAACATTGTGTTTTCTGATGTTTGTATCTATTGTATTTTTTTCCTCGCACTTGCATTTTGTTTCTGACCTAATATGTTTAGGGATAAGTGTATACTGGGCGGTAGTGGTTTATTTGCCAAATAATACATTTTTGTTTATACTAACATTGCAAGTGGTGTTTGTGCTATATCCTAGGGACTTTTTCTCTCTGTCAGCGGAATCCACATGTTCCAACTTCTATGGACTGTGATCTTCCAGGATAAAATTGATAAATTCTTTAAAAATTGTATGCTGTAAAATCCCTGTTTCTGTATCCAAGAGAGGTAGGATCTGTGCTGTACCGCGAGTGTCATGTTAACTCTAGGATGCAGAACAGACTGCAGAGTCCTTGATTTGATATGCTGCACTAGAAACATATGTAGAATGTACATTTGGACTCCCAGCAACACAAATAGATGGATTAGGGGAGGACCACCATACCCATAGGTATTACACAGAATAACGAATAGATGCAGCAAAATCGAGGTGAGACACAGTTGTATATTTGTGAATGTGCTAGTAATAAAGGGTCTCCTTTATCCAGGGTACCTGGTAAAGCGTGTATTCAGTTCGATCAAACGGACTTGAGGTTACGTCTTGAAGAGTTTCAATAGTTCATTGGAGGCTTTTCAATTCAGAATGACTTTATTTAAGAATCTGTTGGCAGTAAGTGCCCTGGAAAGTCCCAACCAGCAAATAACAGCCAGGGGTTAGGGATTCTTTAAATTGCGGGTGTTATTGCATTGTGGGCTAAGAGGTGTTTGGTTTTTTTGAAACAGACCAGGCGGTCAAAACAAGCAAACAATCAAACACCCTGGCATTCAGAACATGATTTCAGTGAAACTAACAGGGTATACAATAAAAGCTTCTATCGTTTTTTAAAAACTGTGATGTATTTTGCCTAACCAAACAGATGTTAGGTGAATCTTTAATCTCTAGTACTGTTTGAAATTGGCTGGGTCCCTAGAAGCAACCACATGTACATAGAGCTACATTGGCGGTAGCAAACTAGCTCTGGTTGATGTATATGTATGTATATGTAGGGAGTATAGTTATTATATAGTTACCCCACTTGGGGAACACAGCGCTGTACGTATTAAAATTACAAAAAGTCATACAAGGGGGATAAATACATAGATAGTTCAGTACATAAATATATAACTTATATAAATAGAGAGTGCTAGGGCTTTGAACAAGATCCATCTGTGGGTAAGAGGTCCTGCCACGTAGAGCTATCAAATCTAGTTAAGTGCCCGCAATCATTTTCCGCTAGGTGATTTAGTTTTTGTAACTGTTAAGTATTGCTGCACACGTCTCGGTACACCCATGAAGTGCCATGCTATTTATTCGGACCAGGAGATGTTATCTTTTATTGTGTTAGTCTTTCAGTTACCGTGTTTATGTAAAGTCACATTTGATTGTACTATGATTTGAATTTAGTTAAAAAAGCAAAATCTGAAAAAAAGATGATGAACATCTCGATATCAGATATTCGTTTGGTCATAACGGACCCACTCATTAAACCTGCAAGGATGTCACAATATCTCTGTGTAAGGCATGTTTGGGGTTGTAAGTTATTCTTACAGTAACTGTATTGATATAAAAGTGTACTGACCGACAGGAAAATGGGGGTCCTATAACCTGCCTGGTATGGGAGAATCAGAACATTAGATATTTAGCTTAATTTGTGCATAAACTCATGTTTGGACAAATAAACTGCACAAAAAATTAACATTTTGCAAAAACTTACTTTTTTTGGACATATATGATGGATATTACCAGTCACATATCCAAAAAGATGACAAAAAAGTGTAATGGAATTACAAAAAAATTAATAGTATTCATTATTGCCATTGGGTTTTTCTACTGTAAAATTTTGCAAGTTAAAACAAGCTGAGTTTGAATAGCTCTCTTTGGAATACCGGAGCAGCCGCGTGTAAGTAGAAGGGGTTATAATCTATGTGCGGTATTGAATTGGTAGTGTAAGTTTGAATTAAACTGCTGAGGCTGTCAGGAATTCCCCTGTCAGTCCCTGACAGCTACCCACTGTAAAGTTCTTTCCTGATGTTCTATGATTAAAGAAAACTGTGACGCCACGTAAACAATTTATTTCTCTTCGTTCCAACAAGCATAGGATCAAATATCTGGCTTTTGTAAATCCAAAGTTATATGTAGGTAAATTTTCACTTACAGTCTGCACTGGTTCTGTAGTTTCTGTGACAGGTATGATCATAAGCTGTATCAAAAGCCACAGCTCTAACAAGCTGTCATAATGCTAATAACAATTTTTTGTGCTTTTCTATTGACACCTTAGGTAAAGAAAAAAAATTAATTCTTTTCCTGCTGTGGCGAGCTTTAAAAAAATGTTGGAAGTTTATGTGTGGGGGGGTTTACGATGCTCGGTCCCAGCCATAGAATACAAGTAGGCATGGCTCAAGCCAGCAGGCGAGGGGCAAAGCAATGATGCTGGTATTGTCAAGCTTACAGTGTAAGCAGGAAGGAAAAGCAGCACCGTGGGTTGGATTATACTGTAGCAGGAGCCATTGTTAGGAGGAGTGTGTTCCTTTTTAGTAGAGTGCATTTGTATGAAACCATGTTTCCTTTTTTTAATTAGAAAAAAGGAACATGGAGCTATCCTTTTCTTTCTGACAGATCCATCCTCTATAAAGCCAAGAGTATAGACATTACAGACTCCAATACACAGCATCAACTAGCTGTCGAGCGTACTGAGTTCATAAAAGCGGTGAGGGCACTGAAGGTCTTTTTTTAAAATACTTAAAGTACTACAGGGGAAATGCAATAAAAGTTCTCTATCGTTTAACAAATGGGTCTAACTTTGCCCCAACAAATCAGATGTTAGCTTTCAATGGTAAAGAAGATTGATGGTTAGCCTTTGGTTTTAATCTCAACTATGTCTCTCAATTTTAATATTCTAAACATATTTTCCATTTTTGTTGAACACAGCATACAAGGCATTTTATTACTGCCAAAAACACATTTATTTTAAATCCATAGTAAAGAGATGTTGCTTGGCAAAAAAAAAACTACTGTTAAGGAAGCTGACAAACTAACCCTCCGACCTTTACCGTATATTACTCGAGTTATAGCCGAGGGTTTTAGGTTTAAAAATTAACCTAAAAACCTGACTCGCTTATACTCAGAGTCACAAGCCATCTACCTGAAATCAGAGGAGCCGCGAGGTCCAGGCCGGCCAGTTCCCAGGTAGTTCTTCGCGGTTGCGCGGGCGGCCTGGATGCAGAGAGAGGGGAAGCCTGAAGACCAGGTACAGGCTAAGTGAGCTGGGGGGGGACGGGTGGGAGGGCTGGGGGTACTGGGGGGAGGGCTGGGGGGACAGTATGCAATGCAGACACCACATTGACCTTTTTACTATAGGTGGTGGAAACTCTACAACTCCCAGCAACCAAGCATGCTGGGCAGTTGTAGTTTCCAAACATTCTACAGGGGAAAGGTATTAGGGTGGGGGACAGTTATGCCATACCGAACCCCAAACCTTTATACTATAGGTGGTTGAGAAACTAAAAACTCCCAGCAACCAAAAGCATGCTGGAGTTGTAGTTTCCAAACATCTACAGTGGAAAGGTATTAGGGTTACTGTATAACCTCGGGCTTATACTGGGTTCAATCTCTTTTCTAATTCTTTTAGTCAAAAATGGGTGTTGCCTCGGCTTACTACTCGAGTCGGTCTTATACTCGGAGTAGATACGGTCGCCACCTGAAACCGTCACTGCCAACCCATATAAAGATTCGTTAAAGTGTGCTCTTAAAATGTATAGCTAAGCGATGTATTTACCCCAAAATGAATATTACATCAAATTAATTATGATGAGCAAAGCATTGAGTTTCTAAATGCATATAAGAATTGTTCCGAGAGCTGACAATAGTTACCACTGTTTTAAAAAACAATGGGCTTTATTCTTACAGCAGATAAGTACTAGATCTGTGAAACAGGACTTTTACCAGGGGAATGATTCAATAAACATTCTTACGTTAAAATGGTGTTTAATTTGCCCCAACCAATCAGATCTATTAACATTGAAAGCTAAGATTGATTGGTTGGGGCAAAATTAGCACTATTTTAAAACAATAAGAAAACTTTTATTGAATAATCTGTTTGTAAATCTTTTTTATTTGTTTATGTATAAATTAAGTGCTGCGAAAAAAGTAAAACAACTTTACGTTTTAGTGCAGTGCAAGTGAAAACTACAGCCCTGATTGTTATACTTATACCTCTGTGCTCCTGTGTCTTAGGTGAAAATTGGCACAGAATGTTATGAAATGTATTGGAAATCTATGGGAACGTTCAATTTCAGCCTAGCTGATGTTATTTAAAAGTTAAAAAATATTAATGGTAGCTTGGGAAATGGGAACTTTTTTCTAATAGTTAAATTTTTTAATTTTAATAATTGTTTTGTAAGCACTAAAAGCATTTTTCTCTGTTGTGATTGATATATCTGGACTAAGGGTTCACCTGGGACTAAGGTGTTTAGACAAAAAAGTACATTAATACGAGACACTGGATCTCCTTACTAGTTGGACTTAAATGAAGTAAACAAATAAGCGTTAAAACAAAACTACATGCATTTGTAGTATATCAGCATGAAAAATACGAACCCTCCTCAGTTTATACCGAGGCGGCACAGGGCAGTCACTTACTTTTGAAAAATCCAGCTGCCTTGTACTGATTGCTCCGCTGAATCACTGCCAGTGCTGAGGAGCGGACGTCGTAGAGGGAGCAAGTGATGGAGGAGTCGGAGAGGAAAAGATCAGTGCAGCAGAGAATCTCAAGGTTTGGGTTGGCAGTATCCCAGTTACAGGTACACCATTGTGTGCATTGGATTCCTAATGTTAGAGTTGGGAGCTGGCCAGGACGCGACGGGTCAGTCCGTCTACCCGTCCATTACCTTGCCAACCAGGATATCCAACATGGGAGTGTGTTACCTCCCTCCTCCTGGCCTGATTGTGAGAGACAAAGGGGAGGGAAAGGGGGGCAGGGGGATGTGAATATTCTTGTAAACAGGGCCAGGGAGGACATCATTTCTAAATACATTATATCCATCCATACATTTAATCATCCACTGAAACTGAGGGGGGGAGGGTGCAGATATTTGGAACTCAACTCCCAGTTACCTAAAGCCATGATGGGAGTGTAGTTTCAAAAAATTGGAGTGGCCGCTTTCGTTGTCTTTTAAATGGACAGCAGAATTCTTATACGTAGAACAAATACAGTATGGCTATATGATGGGAAATCGCTGCCATTGACCCCAGGGCAACTAACAGCCTCAAAAAATACATAATCAGAAGGCCATTAGTGGTTCACAATTTCTACCCTCGGTTTATTACTGAGCAATCACTTTTACTAGTTTTTCATGTTGTAAATTATAGGTACCTCGGTTATATCAGGACTGGGTTTATACTTGAGTATATACGGTACCTTTTGCTTGAAGAGAGCAATTCCAATGAAAAACTAACATCTATCCATTATGACTCAATAATTTAACATTCTCAATTAGCTCTTTGTAGTAAAATCTAATTTGTGCCATCTGAATAAGATTAGAATATAAATATAAATCTGAGATTTATTTTCATATGAAAAGAATAATATGCTGACTCGAATATTAAACCGAAGTGTTAAACTATAAATCAAACATTATTAGTCTCCAAAACACGTAGGAGTTAATAAAGTGATTTAGATAGAAAATGGAATTGTAGTTCGTTTAGACTTGTGGTTCTACATATTGTGTGCAAGGTTCAACAATAATGCCCTTACAGTATAATCAGAATTAATGGTCCCCATAAAATAAAATAAATAAATCATTTATTAAACACTGTTAGAAAATAAAAAGAATAACCTATTAAACAGGATTTATGGTTTTACTAGTCCTCTATAAAAAAAAAATCATAATTTAGCCCTCCCATCCACCATACTAGGGGGTTAATATGCATCATTAAAAAAGAAGTAATCCAGCCTACCTTTTTAAACTGAGACTTTAAGTGAACCCATAGAAAAAAGAGCATAGTGAGATATAGGGTTAAATGTGCTTCTTACCAGTTTATATAGTGAGGACGCAGATGCAGGGGAGACAGGCATTGTGAACTACGTGCCTATGTGGCCTGCGCCACACGAGTTTGTCACTGCTTGATCTCCTTCCTCGTAGGTGGATGCCGTGAGTTTGCAGGTAAGACTGTTGGGACCCGATTATAAACCGAGGTTTTCAGGAACACATTTTAAAAATTAAAAAAACCTTGATTCATGTATCTCGAGTATTATAGTATACGCGTTTGGAATTGTTGAGCATCTCTTTAGGACATTATGCGATTTTTAACCTTAAAAATAAATTTCAGTAAAAACATTAACTGGATGTTCGGCACATATGTACAAAACATACTCATTTAAAATATATAATCAAATACGCCGAGATCATTTTACTGCAAAACGCCAATTTATGTCCATTTAATATAGACATCAACTTCCTGAATACGTTATCAGAAGCGATGAACAGCAATACTTAAACTATGACACTCACGCTTGCAGGGGAATAGACGTTTGTCTTTCCCAGGGGGGACAAGATGGTTTGAAACTCCTTCACCCCTCAATAAAAAGAACAAAAAGACATTAAAAAGTTGGTAAATCTGCATGAATATTAACTGAATATTTTAATTACATCAGGTTAAAATACGAACTAATAAAAAAATGAAAAAGGAAGGCAACTTGCAGAGAGATATCTATGTTCAGTTGTATATGAGCACATGGGAATTGAAAAAGGGGGGAAAAAAAAGCTCCTAGAAAATGTGAGAATAAAAAGGGGAGGAAGTTCAGTGCAAATACAGTACTTTTCAGAATAAAAATAGCAGGATTTTTTAATCCCAATGACCTTAACCGGCACATTCAGCATTGTGTCTGTGTTATTAGAAATAAATGCAACTTGACAATACGACTTCCTGTTTGCAGGACCCCTAGTAGAGACCGTTAGGTTTGCCTGACCCAGCGGCCAGGGTGATTCGTTGTCAGTAGAGATTGAGCAGTTGGACCCATTCAACAACCAATCAGTAGAAAAATTACTGTAGGGACAGTCCAAGGAAGTGGTGCATCTGGGAAGAACGAAGGAACGTTAGAACCGGAATGTCAGTCACTAATGTTAAAGCAGGGAACAGCAAAGGGTATGAAAGCAAATGATTTTGCAAAATGGGAGAGCATAGTAGAATAACTAAGACGGATTACACAAACTAACAATTTAAAAAATTGAAGTTCCACTGAAAATGTTCCCTTTAATAGGTAAATAGGTGTGTAACCACTAATATCATCCGCATTTTATTCATTATGGGGCATACTCAAAAGAAGTGATATAAAGTTTGCTCACAATATTATTTGCGCAACCAATCAGATATTGCCTTTGTTACTGAGTTACTGAAGTTATATAACATCTAATTATTCTTGCAATTAACAGGGAGTGGTTTAGGGTTCGAAAATAACCTTGTTACAAGTCAGAATGCCCAGTTTCAAAGTCCAGCGGAAACTCTTTTTTATTTTCAAAACTTTCGAGGTTTTTATCATATGTTCTGATCAAAATTTTCAAGTTTTCATTGTATTTCGAAATTACATTGAAGGTTTCATATCATTAAAAATATTGAATATCTATAAATATCATTATATATTGAAAAATCCATGGGGGGCTGGCCAAAAATTATGTAATTGAATTTTTTTTTTTAAATGTGTGCCGATTGAAACATAAACCGACCATTTGCTGGGTCCCTATACCATTGTACAAAGTAAAAAATAATATAGATAACAAACTGTAACATTAATCTGGATTCCCACTGATTCTTTTTGGTTAATTTTCTAATTCTAAACAAAAATCTGATTATCCAGAACTAACTCTGCTATTAGTCATCTCTAATGAACAGGCAAGAAGGGTTACAAAAACTCTATTGCTTTAGCCAACTAATAGTTTAAAAACTTTCATTATCATTATTTCCATTTATTGCACTGTGAAAAGGCGCAATGTAAAAAAGGCTGTGTAAACACATGCAATATTGAGGCCAAAATGGTATTTCCACGTATTGATCGGTGTCAGCATAAGAAATCTGCTGGTTTTTGGGGGGTGGTGCCAGGTATGGACCTGCTTCAATAAGGAGAAACATCTGCTGTAGCACCTCAGCTTAAACATATGCTTCGGGATTTTACAAAAATGCTTGGAACAAAAGAAAAAAACATAATGCAACCCAAAATAACATAAAATTAAAACAAAAGTACTGCAAGGGTTATTTTTACTTTTTATTACCCCACAATTATCCTAAATATAGGATAGGATATACTGAACAACTATATGGGGTGTCCACTCAATCTAAGATGCTTGTGATTAAATGTAACAGTGAATATACTGCTCTACCACACAAATTACCCTTGAGATTGTCGTACAATTCATGGCATCATATATCAAGTTACCATAATGTTTTAACGGGCATGTACACCCCCAAAATCTAAATTTGCCTCAGTGCTGGCCATCAAAAACTGTATGGTTTTTTTAAACAAATCCTTCCCTTACATCTCTCCTTCCTTATTGTTATCTTTGCGTATGTCCAAAGTCCAGGAAACTGAAGCGTAGGAGCGTCTTCCTGTGGTAAAGGTATCTGCCTCCTGTCTGCCTCAGGGTGGGAATGATGCATGCGCGAAAAAAAAAGCACTTTCCCCTCTCCCTCCCTCTGGAGGCCTCTGGTTGCCCTTCACCTAGGAGTGAATGAAACCCTTTTAATATAATGTCCCTGCCTTGCCTACCCAATCGCCAGGCTAATACTAAAAAAGTTTCCGGATACCATACTACAGACCTTCAACTCCACACCTATCTCTTGCACAGCGCACCCACGTCTGTGATTGGGTGAACGTCAGCCGCTGCCGTTCTGCCCCTCTCTGAGTTTCCAGTTATCAGAGGAGGGGAGAAGCTAGTTGCGGGAGAGAAGGGGACTGTAAGTAGGAATCGATAAAGTTTTTTTTTTTTATTATAAATAGCGGTTGGTTCGGGGGTGGGCAAGCCTGAGGAACATTATTGTAAAAGCGCCTCCATTATTTGGGGGACATGCCCTTTAAATTTAATTTTGATTTTTTGCCCCTTTCATATTTGTTTATCCACCATATAAAATAAAATAACCATTATTTAAGCACCCAGTCCTATTCAATAGCTTGGGTAAACCAGCTAACTTGTTCTTTAATCCTGGCTAGGATTGTAGTTCAAATCCATACTATCCCCATATGAATTTGGTTATAACGACTGTGAAGTAGTGTATTTCATATTGATTTAAATGGATAGGGCAAAGATTCAAAATAAAATATGAGATAGCATTGTCGGTGGCCCTCTAGGTCTTGTCATTGGTTAAACTACATGATTTGCTGTTTTTGACTTCGACAATAAGCAGGAGGGGGTGGTGAGGGAGGGTGTTGAGAGTCGAAACATTGGGAAGGAAGGGAGGGGGGACTGACAGGCAAAAAGGGGGCGAGGGGGAAAAGGAGAGGGGGAGGGGAGAAAGGAGGTGGGGTGAGGAGCTGAGGGCGGAAGGGTAGAGGGGGAGGGAGGGGAGAAAGGAGGTGGAGATTGGTGCAATGGGGGGGAGGCTGAACAGAATGGGCGGGGGAGTAACTGAGGGAGAGGAGGAGGTTGGGAGGGCGTAGAGGAGACTGGAAGGTGAGGTGTTTAGGGGGGTGGTTTAGGATGCAGGGGATTAGGATTTTTTTATCTTGTAATTTTTTATCGTTATTAGTGATATGATTTTTCGTCCATTACTTATAAATTTTGGGTTTCATTCGAGATTCTATGTTTTGTGTTTTTTTTGTTTTGTGTATTTGTTGTTTTTTGTTGCTTCTGGTATTTTTTATCCTCTGGTTACAACGTTTTCTTTTTATTTCTTAAAACAACAACACAAATGCGAGGATTTGTTTCTTTTATTGTTTATGTTTGTATTTTTGTCGTTATTTTACATTAGAGTGAGATTTTTATGTAATTTTTTCTCGTTCTGTGAGTTGTTTGTTGTTTGCTCGTTCTTCACCTTCAGTTGTTTTTCGGCATCGTTTCCTTCCGATGATTATCCCGAGCATTTTCCATATAAAAGAGTCTATACCACACGTACTATAACAGGATTATAAATAGTAGCTATACCACAGTATCTATACATAGTATCTATACACAGTATCATACACAGTATCTATAAACAGTATATTTTCCACAGTATAAAACAGATCTAACACAGTATATACACCAGTATCTGTACACAGCTATATACAAGTATCTATACACTAGTATCTATACACAATTATATATATAGTATCTATAACACAGTATCCTCTACACGAGTATTATACATAGTATCTCATTACACAGTATCTATACACAGTATATACACAACAGTATCTATACACAGGATGACCACAGTATCTATAAACAGTTATTACACAGTATCTATACACAGTATAGACACAGTATCTATACACAGTATATTAAACAGTATCTATATACACCAGTATATACACAGTATCTATACACAGTATATTAACAGTTATCTCTAACACAGTATATACACAGGTATCTATAGCACAGTTATATAACACAGTATCTATACACGATATACACATAGTCTAGACACAGTATATACACAGTATCTATACACGCAGTATCTATACACAGGTATATAACCACAGTATCTCTACACAGTATATACACAGTATCTCTACACAGTATATCTTAACACAGTATCTATTTACACAGTATCTATACACAGTTATACAAAGTATCTATACACAGTTAGACACGTATATATAACAGGATATACAAGGATCTATACACATGAATATACACAGTATATACACCAGTAATCAGATACACAGTATATACACCAGTATCTATACACAGTATTATTACACAGTATATAACGATATCTATACACAGTATACATACACAGTATATATACAGACAGTATAATACACAGTATCTATACCAGTATATAAACAGGGATCTATACACAGTATATACACAGGATCTATTACACAGTATCTTTTTTACACATTTAAGTATCTTAACAGTATATACACAGATCTATACACAGTAATATACACTAGTATCTATAACGATATGACACGTATTATACACAGTATATTACAGTATCTTACCAGTATATACAACAGTATCTATACACAGTAGCTATACACAGTATATACCCAGATTGCTTATACACAGGTATCTATACACACGCAGTATATATACACAGGATCGGCAATACACGAGTATATAAACAGTTCTGTCTACAAGATCTATACACCAGTAATTACAAGTATCTATTACTACAGTATCTATACACAGTATATTACACAGTATCTATAGAACAGTATCTACACAGTCTATACACGAGTCTTACACAGATATACACAGTATATACACAATATCTATAGACAGTATATAGTACCACAGTCGTATCATACCAGCTCTATACACAGGATCTAGTATCTTATTACACAGTATCTAGACACATTATAGCCCCACCCAGTATCTATACACAGATTATCTAACACAGTATCTATACACAGAGATATACACAGTATATACACAGTATCTATACACAGTATCTCATACACAGCTCTATAACAGTATATACAAAAAAAACCAAGTATCTAATAAGCAGTATCTATACACATGAATATATAACGAGATCTAGACACAGTATTATACACAGATCTTACCCAGTATATACAACAGTATCTATCACAGTATCTGGCTACACAGTATCTATTAACATTCTAATACACAGTAAGATGACCACAGTAGGCTATACATATGCTATCTATACTACAGTTATATTACACAGTAATCTATACACTAGTATCTATACACCGTATCTATAACAGATATAACAGTAATCCTATCACAGTATATATACACAGTATATAAACAGTATTATACATCAGGTATCTATACACAATAGATACCAGATCTATACACAGTATATAAACCCAGTATCTATACCACAGTATATCACAGTATCTATACACAGTATCTATTGACACAGTATGACACAGTATCCTACACGGTATCTTACCACCATATCTACAGTATCTATCTGGAAGGGAAGATTTCTAGCATTTTTTCTAACGACCCAGGAACCAAAGGGAACTTTCGTTTCATAAAATGATGCTACACAAACAAGCCATGATCTGCCAGAAGGGATTGGTGGGACACCTAGTGATTGGGGTACCTTGTATGTATTTGGGTAATGCTGAAGCTAGACTGATTGCCATGGTTGGTACAGAGAGGGGTAATGGCTGAATGTCAATGGTTGGTACAGAGTAGGGTAATGGTGAGAGCGATGGTGGTACGAGAGAGGGTTAATGGATGATATGCAGGTTGGATACAGAGAGGGTTAATGGCTGATATGCATGGGTTGTAAAGAGAGGGTTAATGGATGATATGCATGGTTGGTACAGAGAGGGTTAATGTTGATATGCATGGTGGTACAGAGAGGGTTAATGGCTGATAGGCATGTGGAGTACAAGAGAGGTTAATGGCTACTCATGCCTGGTTGGTACCGAGAGGGTTAGTGGCTTGATATGCATGGTTGGTACAGAGAGGGTTAAAGGATGATGCATTAGTAGGTTGGATACAGAGGAGGTTAATGGATAGATATGCATGGTTGGTACAGAGGAGGTTAGTGGCTGATATGCATGGTTGGTACAGAGAGGGTTAGTGGCTGATATGGAATGGAGTACAGAGAGGGTTAGTTGTGATATGAATGGTTGGTAAAGAGAGGTTAGTGGACTGATATGCATGGTGGTCAGAGAGGGTTAGTGCTGATATGCTATGGTTGGTCCAGATGAGGGTTAATGGCGATATGCATGCGTGGTGACAGAGAGGGTTAAAGTGATGATATGCACGGTTGAGTACAGAGAGGGTTACGTGGCCGATAGGCCATGTTGGTACAGAAAGAGGGTTACTGGCCGTAATATGCATGGTTGGTATCAGAGAGGGTAGTGGCTTGATATGAGGTTGGTAAAGAGAGGGTTAGTGGTGATAGCACAGGGTTGGTTCAGAGAGGTTGAGTAGGGCTGATATGCATGGTGGTACCAGAGAGGGTTAGTGGCTGATATGCTATGGTTGTACAGAGAGGGTTAGGCTGATAATGCATGGTTGGTTACAGATGAGAGGTTAGTGGTATATGCATGGTGGTATACAGAGGAGGGTTAAATGGCTGAAGATTGTAATGGTTGGTACAGAAGGTTAATTTGGCTGATATGCATGGTTGGTCACAGAGAGGGTTAATGGACTGATATGCATGGTTGTGGGACAGAGAGGGTAGTGGATGATATGAATGGATTGGTACAGAGAGGGTTTAATGGCTGATATGCTGGTGGTGTACAGAGAGGGCTTAATGGAGTATGCATGTTGGTAACAGAGAGGGTAGTGGCTGATAGGCATGGTTGGTAACAGAGAGGGTAGGGATGTATATGAAATGGTTGTTACCAGAGAGGGTAGTTGCTGCTATGCATGGTTGGTACAGAGAGGTTTTAGTGGTTGATATGCCATGGTGGTACAGACGAGGGTTTAGTGGTGATATGCATGTTGGTACAGAGAGGTAGAGGGTTGTGGCTGTATGCATGGTGGTACAGAGAGGGTTAATGGTTGATATGCATGGTTGGTACAGAGAGTGTTACTGGCTGATATGCATGGGTTGGTACAGAGAGGGTTAAATGGCTTGATAGCATGGTTGGTAACAGGAGGGTAAGGGCTGATATGCATGGTTGTACAGAGAGGGTTAATGGGAATGCCTGGGTGGCTACAGAGAGGGTTAATGGATGAATATGCAGGTGTTAAGAGAGGGTTAATGGCTGATATGCGATGTGGGACAGAGAGGGTTATGGCTGATATGCATGGTTGTACAGAGAGGTTAAGCGGCTGATATTGCATGGGTGGACAGAGCGGTGTTAATGGCTGCATATGGCCTGGTTGTTACAGAGAGGGTTAATGGCTGAATATGCATGGTTGGTCAGAGAGGGTAATGGTGATATGCATGGTTGTTAAGATGAGGGTTAATGGCGATAGGCATGGTGTTACGAGGGGTAATGGCCTGATATGCATGGTTGTTACAGCGAGGGTTAATGGCTTGATATGCATGGTTGGTACAGAGCAGGGTAATGGCTGATATGCATGGTTGGTATCAGAGAGGGTTAATGGTGATATGCAGGGTTGGTACAGAGAGGGTTAATGGCTGATATGCATGTTCGGTTACAGAGAGGGTAGTGGCTGATATGCATGTTGGTTACAGAGAGGGTTAGTGGCTGATATGCATGGTGGTAAAGAGAGGGTTAATGGTCCTGAGATGCATGGTTAGTGGGACGAGAGGGTTAATGGATGATATGTATGGTGAGGAACAGCGAGGGTGTTAATGGGCTGATCCAATGTAGGTGTAGGAGAGGGTTAATGGCTGATATGCATGCGTTGGACAGAGAAGGGTTAAATGGCGGATAGGCATGGTGGTAAGAGAGGGTTAATGGTGAATGCATGGTTGGTACAGAGAGGGTGAATGGACCTGATATGCATGGTTGGTACAGAGAGGGGTAATGGCTAATGCATGGTTGGTACAGAGAGGGTTAAATGGCCTGCATATGCATGGTTGAGTTGGTACAGAGAGGGTTAATGGCTGATATGCAGGGGTGGTACAGAGAGGGTTTGGCTGATTGCATGGTGGTACGAGAGGGTTAATGGGTGGACTGAGACTAATCCAGTATTCTTACTTTACCTTCCTTGGTTCATCGAGAATCTAATTTATAGGAACAGGGTCACTGGCACCCAGAGCAGATAGACGGGAAGATGATGTCCATGTGGAGTCAGTGTCGGTGTCGTGGGTAAGAGTATGAGTTACAGGATGATAATTTATATTGTCAATAATTAAATATCTGAAAACAGATCCAGAGCCCAATTGGGTTACACACTGGTTCTGTCCAAACTGCCACAACTAACCCAAACGAACATTCTAACAAACACCATTGTGTCTAGTTTAATTGGACGTCTGGTGACTTTAGATAAAGGGGGTTCAGGCGGGCCCTTGTGATTATTTAGTCTTATTTAGATATGAATGGGACAAACAGTGGTCACAGAACAATGCAAAGACCCTGATAAAGTAATTTCATGATATGACATGTATAATATTCTATCGTATAGGAAGGTTGTAAGTATGATTTATGGTTTATAGGACTGAGGTAGGAGTGGGTCAGGACTGGGGTGGGACTGGGTCAGAATGGGTAGTCGGACTGGGGTCAGATGGGTAGGATGTGGGTAGGACACTGGGTCAGACTGGGTTGGACGGGGTTAGACTGGGTCAGACTGGGTAGTGTGGTGGGTAGGACGGGTTGGAGGTGTGTCGGACTGGCGGGCTAGGACCTGGGTCAGACTGGGTAGGAAGGAGTGGGTTGGCCGGGGTAGAGAAAGTGGGTCAGATTTGGGTAGGACTGGTAAGAATGGTCTGGCACAGCGTAGCAACGGGTTGTTACTGGGTAACATTGGGTGAGACTGGGTCGGATGGGTAGAGACTAGGGTAGGAGTGGGGGATGGTAGGATGGGTAGGACTTGGTAGAGTGGGTTGGAATGGACTGGGTAGGGGGGTCAGATTGGGTAGGAATGGGTAAGACTGGGTAGGAGTGGGGTTGAATGGGTAGGACGGGTAGGAGGGGGTTTGGAATGGGTAGGACGGGTCAGACTGGGTAGGTAGGACGGGGTCGGTGAATGGGAGGAGTGGGTTGGACGGGTAGGAGTGGGTCAGATGGGGTAGACGGGTAAGACAGGGTCAGACGTGGGTGTAAAAACTGGGTAAGGACTCGGTCCGTCTGGGTAAGGACTTGGGTCAGACTGGGTGAACGGGGTTCAGAATGTAAGAAGGAAATAAAGTATAAACTTTGCAGAATTTGGGTTAAAGGGGCAAAGTCCAGTCACAAATAAAGTTAGCTATAAAGTTAATAAACCCCCAAACCAGCTTTCACCTTACTAATAAGTGCCAAAGATGCCCCTGAAGTCTCTTACCTGACCTGGTCCCTCGCCACTGGATGATGCTGCTTGCGTGTCCCAGGTTACAAGTAAAAACAGAAGCAGGGGCTTCTGCGCTGACAGCCGCTCCACTTCTGGTCGCGGTTGTCTAAGGTGATTGAGGTTTTTTGTCTCGCTATTTGTTTTGTGGACGTCACACACTTGTGCCTTTAATGACAGTCGCAACCAGGAAGCGGTTGTTGTCCAGCCGCAGCGAGCACAGAGGAGGAGCGGCGAGGACCGGGGTCAGGTGGGTTGAGAGGATTCATTCATGGGCCTCTGTGAAACCTATTAGTAATGGGGTTCCTACCCACTCCTACCCAGTCTGACCCAGTCCTACCCAGTCTGACCCAGTCCTACCCAGTCTGACCCACTCCTACCCAGTCCTATAAACCATAAAATCAGTATTTTACACCATTCCTATAGATAGAATATTAACATGTCATATCAGTGAAATGACTTTATCAGGGTTTATTGTTCTGTGACCCTGTTTTCCATTCATATCTAAGATAAGAATAAATATCACAAGGTCCCTCCTTGAACCCCCTTTATTAAAGTCACCAGACGTCAATTAAACTAGACACATGGTGTGTGTGAGAATGTTCAGTTTGGTTTAGTTGTGGCAGTTGGACAGGACACACAGTGTGTAACCCATTGGCTCTGGAATCTGTTTACAGATAATTTAATTATTGACAATATTAAATTATCATCCCTGTACCATCATATTAACCACGACACAGACACTGACTCCACATGGACATCATCTGCCCTTCTTATCTGCTCTGGGTGCCAGTGACCTGTTACCCCGATGAACCAAGGAAGGTAAAGTAAAGTAATACTGGATTAGTCCAGCCACCCATTAACCCTCTCTGTACCAACCATGCATATCAGCCATTAACCCTCTCTGTACCAACCATGCATATCAGCCATTAACCCTCTCTGTACCAACCATGCATATCATCCATTAACCCTCTCTGTACCAACCATGCATATCAGCCATTAACCCTCTCTGTACCAACCATGCATATCAGCCATTACCAAATACATACAAGGTACCTCCTAGGTGTCCAATCCCTTCTGGCAGAATCAGGGCTTTTTGTGTAGCTCATTTTATGAACGAAAGTTCCCTTTGGTCCTGTGGTCGTTAGAAAAATAGCTAAAATTTCCCTTCCATATAGATACTGTGTATATATTGTGTATAGATACTGTGTATAGATACTGTGTATATACTGTGTATAGATACTGTGTATAGATACTGTGTATACTGTGTAGTATTGGAATGTGTATGGGATGTGATCGTTGTATATTAACTTGTGGTATATACTGTGTATAGATACTGTGTATTATACTGTGTATAGAGTTTACTGTTATGGTATAGTTTTACTGTGTATAGATACTGAGGTATATTACTGTGTTATAGATTATGGTCATATACTGTTGTATAAGCGTTATATACTGGTATAAGGATATGTTGTATATACTGTGTTAATGGTATGTACTGATATACGTGAGGTACGTGTAAATAACTGTGTATTATACTGTTGTATAGATACCTGTGTTAATAACTGTTTGATATTATGACTTATGGAATAGTAAGATACTGTTTAAGATACTGGGTATAGATACAGGTGTATATACTGTTATATAACTGTGTATAATACTATGTATAGATTACTGTGGTAATTCTAGTGTATGATAACTGTGTATATACTGTGTATAATGAGATACTAGATATACCTGTGTATAGATACTGTGTAATATACTGTGTATATAGATACTTGTATGATAACTGTGGTAGGATACTGTGTATATACTGTGTATAGATACTTACTACTGTGTTAGATTTGTTAACTGTGTATCAGATACTGTATATACTGGTGTAATATACGTTATAACTGTAATTGGTTAACTTGATAGAACTTGGATACTATATATATATTGTTGATCTGTGATAGATACTGATGTCTAATGTGTATAGAACGGAGATACTATAATTACTGGTGTATATACGTGATACGGTGTGCTACTGTGTATAGATTACTTGTATAGTCCGTGTATGTACTTTAATATTGGTAGTAGTACTCGATATGGGGGTGTGTATAGATCTGTATACTGTGATGATGCTATGTGTATATACTGTGTCTAGATACTGTTGTAACTTATTACGATGTATATTAAGATCGTGCTCTACTGTATAGAATGTATAGTATGATATACTGTGTATATACTGTGTTTATGATAGTATAGAACTGTGTATGATACGTGTGTTAATACTGTGGTAAGTAGAAAGGATATACTGTGTATATACTGGTATATGTACAGATATGTGTATATTATGTGTATAGTACTGTGTTGACTGTGTATATATACTGTGTAGTAGATATTTTTACTGTGTAATAGTACTGTGTATAAATACTGTGTATAATACTGTGTACTGATGCGTTAGTATATGTATACTACTCGTTAGATACTGTGTATAGATACTGGTATAATACTGTGCTAATATGATGGACCTTGGATGATATATTATACGGTGTATAGATCCTGGTGTATGATACTGTGTAAAGATACTGTGTATATACTTGTATAGGATACTTGGTATAGACTGTGTATAGATACTGTGTCATACTGGATAGTACTATTTTTACTGTGTATTAGATATCTGTAATATCGGTAGACCTGGTATTACTGTGTATATGAACTGTGTAGTATACTTTATAGTATATGTTATTACTGTGTATATACGTGTATATACTGTTGGATATACTGTGTATAGTACTGTGTATGTACTGTTATCTGTGTTGTATAGATACTGTTATATACTGTGTTGATACTCGTATATTACTGTTGTGATTAGGTATAGATACTATGTATGTGCGTTATAGTACTGTGTATAATACTGTGTATAATGTTATAATATGTAGATACTGTGTATTAGATACTGTGTATATACGTTTATAGATAACTGTGTATATACTGGTATAGATTTACGTGTATTATGTGTAAGTACTGTGTATAGATACTGTGTATATCCTGTGTATATACTGGTAAAGATGTACTGTGTATATACTGTGTATAGATAAATGTATTATACTGTTGATAGATACGTGGTATATACTGTGTTATAGAGTACTGGTGTATATACTGTGTATAGGTTACTAATGTATATATTTACTGTGTTATAGATACTGTGTATAGATACTGGGGTATATTGATTTACTGTGTATATAGATTGTATATACTGTGTATATACTGTTGTTATTAGGTGTATAGATACTGTGGGTATAGATACGCTGTGTATAGATACTGTATGATATAGATACTGTGTATATACTGTGTATAGTACTGTGATATTTACTGTGTATAGATACTGTGTATATATGTATAGATACTGTGTCAGATGTGTACTGTGTATATATACTGTGAGATAATATGTATATCTGGTATAGATAATGTGTATAATACTGTGTATAGATACTATGTATATACTGTGTATAGGATCCATGGTGTATATACGCTGGGTGTAGATAGTGTGTATTGTAATCTGTGGTATAAGTACTGTGTATATGACGTGTGTAGTATACGGTGTATAGTCTGGTGTATATTGTATTACTTGGTTATATATATTGTATAACTGGTTAGTACTTTAGATATAATGTATTTGTGTCTGACTACTGTGTATGTACTAGGGTATATACTGTGTATATGTACTGTGTGATACTTATAGATTTGTGTATATACGTGTATAGATACTGTGTATATACTGTGTATAGCATACTGTGTATAGACTGTGTTATGATTTACTGTGTATATTGTATTTATGTATAGATACTGTGGTATATACTGTGTATAGATACTTTACTTGTGTATATCTTGTATCGTGTAAATACTTGATATATGTATAATATGTTCTGTGATAGATACTGTGTATATTACTGTTGAATAGATACTGGGTATATATGTGGTATTAAACTGAATTACGTGTGTATGATTACTGTGTTGATACCTGTGTAATATACTTGTAGATACTGTGTCAATACTGTGTATAGGATTGTGTATATATTGCTTGTATAGATACGTGTATATTCTACTGGGTATATGAAGATTACTGTGTATCGATTTTACTGTGTATAGATATGTGTATATACTGTGTAGAGGGAATACTAGGTATATACTGTGTATAGATTACTGTGTTATTTATACTGTGTATAGATTTAACTAATGTATTATAATGTGTTTATAGATCTTGTTGTATATACTGGGATTATACGGTGTATAGATTTACTAGTATCTACTGGGTATAGATAACGGTGTCGATAATGTGTATGATACATATGTAATATTACGGTGTATAGGATGTACTTGTGGTATATTTACTGTGTATAGAATCTATGTATATGGAACTGTGTATAGCTGACTGGGGTATAGCTGGTTTATAGATTACTATGGTATATGGTACTTGTGTATAGATGATGTGATATTACTGGATTAGATGATATGTCTTATTACGTGTGTATAGATACTGTGTATATTACTGTGTAGATAAACTGTGTATAGATTACTGTTGTATATTTTTACTGTTGTGATATTCTAACTGTTGTATAGATACTGTGTATATTACTGTGTATAGATACTATTGTGATATACGTGTTATAAGATTAACTTGTGTATTTACGTGTATAAGAGTGTAGTTGTATATTACTGCGTTAGAGACGATGTTATTATACTGCGTATAGGATTCCGGTGTATAGATGTGTAACTGGTAAGGTTTAAATGTGTATTAGATTTACGTGTATGATTACTGTGGGTATAAGAGTTTGTACCGTGTATAATATTTACGGTGTATAGATTACTGTGTTTATAGAATTACTGTGTATATTACGTGATAGATACGTGTATATTGTTACTGTGTATAAGATTACTGTGGTCTTTGTTTTACTGTGTATAGATACTGTTGTTATACTGTGTATAGATACTGTATATAACTGGTGTATAGGGATTTTACTTTCTGATATTACGTGTATAAGATACATGTACTTATACTGTGTATAGATTTCCTGTGTATAGGATTTTTACTGTGGTATATTTTTTTTTTTTACTTGTGTATAGATTACGGTAATTATACTGGTGTATAAAGGGTTACTGTGTATAACTGTGTTAGATACTGTGTATATTAATGTGTATAGATGACTGTGTATACTGGTATAGATACTGTGTAGATTTACGGTGTATTAAAGATTTATGTGTATATAGATTTACCTATGTATAGATTTACTTGTTATAGGCTTTACGGGTGTATAAGGGATATGTAATTACTGGGTAAGATGTTTGACTGGGTAAACTGTGTAGATATTACGGTGTAATAATGGTGGATAGATGGTTGACTGTTGTAATTGTACTGTGTATAGATTGTTTATCTGGTTATTATATGTGATAAGACTTTACTGTGTATATACTGGGTATCGTACTGTGTATATACTGTGTATAGGATATATTTATATGACGTGTGATAAGATTTTACTGTGGTATATTACGGTGTATAGATTTAAGGTGTATATTTTACTGTGTATTTAGATATGTTGTATAGATGATGTGAATTACTGTGTTATAGGATACTATGGTATATTACTGGTATAGGGATACTGTTGTATATATGTGTATTATTTAGAATTAACTGTGTATTAGGGATTAAGATTACTGTTGTTCTTTTTAAATGGTAATAGATAATATGTATATACTGGGTATAGATATGTGTATATACTGTGTTAGATTTTACTTTGTATATACTGTGTTTATAGATGACTGGTTGGTATAGATACTGTGTATGATAATTGTACTATGTATATTTACTGTGTATAAAGATAGTTGTATAGATATAAAGTATAGATACTTGTGGATATATGGTGTATAGATAACTGTGGATATTAGGTGTATAGAGACGGTGTATATTATGTGTATTAGATTACTGTGTTTACTGTGTATAGATTACTTGATGTTATATACTGTGTTATAGATTTACTGGGGTATAGATACGTGTGTGTATAGATACTGGGTGTATATACTGTGTATAGATACTGTGGATATTCTGTGTATAGATACTGGTTATACGTGGATAGATTTACTGGGTAAATACTGGTTGTATTAGATGATATGTAAATATAACTGTGTATTAGATACGTGTTAATAGATACTATCTATATATTGTGTGTAGAGATTTACTGTGTATAGATACTAGTAGATGTTACTGGGTGTATAGTATACTGTGTATAGATGACTTAGTATAGATAACTGTTGATATACTGTGTATACAGATTACTGTGTATATTACTGTGTATTAGGGATACTGTTTATATACTGTGTATAGATATGTGTATAAAAATACTATGGCTAGATAATGGGGATATTACTGGGTATAGATACTGTGTATATACTGTTGTATAGATGCTATGGTATATACTGTGTATAGATACTGTGGTATATTAACTGTGTTATGAGATAAGATTTACTATGGGATATAACGGTGAGCGATGACGTGGTAATATGTGAAGTGTAGTAAGATTAAACATGATTATACTTGTGTAGAGAACTGGTATATATGATACTGTGTATTTACTGTGTATAGCTATATGTATTATTACTGTGTATTCGATTTTTACGGGGTATTTTTACTTTGTATAGAACTAGGTATATTTCCTGTGTATAGATTGTGAGGTGTATGATAACTGTTGATTATACTGTGTATAGCTTAACTGTTGTATTTACTGGGTATATTAACTGTGTAGAAGAGTACTGTTGTTAGATTTTAACTCTTGGTATAGATACTTCTGTATATACTGTGTAAGATATAGATAATGGGTAGATACTGGGTCTAGAGAACTGTGATATACTGCGTTAGATAACTATGTCATTACTGCTATTAGATGTACTTGTGGTAGATTGACTGCGTATAAGATACTGTGTATAGGATACCAGTTGGATTATTACTGTGTATCGCATTACTGTTGTATAGATGAATGTGTATAGACCTGTGTATATACTGTGGATAGTTACGGTAATAGACTGTGTTAGTCTGACTGTGTTATATTTGTCTGTGTAGAAGATACTGTGGTGTATATTACGGTGTATGTACTAGGTATGTCTCCTGTGTATGATTGACTCTGGAGATTTTACTGGTTATAATGGGTTACTGTGATATTACTGTGTATAGATACGGTGTATATTAGGTGTAAGAGGACTGGTATGATACTGTGTATAGATACTGTTGATTATATCTGTGTATCAGATAATGGGTATATACTGTGTATAGGAGTACTGTGTATATTACTGGTTAATAAGGATGACTTGTGTATATATGTGTATTTAGATACTTTTGTATTAAACTGTTTTTTAGATACTGTGTATTTAGGATTACTGAATGTAATATATTTTTTACTGTGTATAGATTTACTGGTATGAGATTAATAGTATTATACTTGTGTATAGATTAAGTGTGTATATAACTGGTGTATAGATTTTTTTTACTGTGTAATATACTGTTTATCGGTTTACTGTGTATATACTGTGTATATAGATACTGTGTATATTACTGTGTATAAGATATGTGTATATTACTGTTATAGAATTACTGTGATGATACGTGTTAATTTTTACTATTATGTACGTGTTATGATTATGGGGTATATAATGGGGTGTATAGATACTGTGGAATACTGTGTATAGATTACTTGTGTTTGTGTTATTCTGTGTTAGAGGGATATGTGTATCTACTGTGTCTAGATACTTGTATATGACTGTGTATAGGATACTGTGAATTTTACGGTGGCTGTATAGATTACGCTGTATATAATGGTAATAGTTACTGGTGTATATACTGTGTATAGGATTTACTAATGATATTATGTGTATAAGATTTATGTGGATAGAACGGGTGTATAGATACTTTGTATCTTACTGTGTAGAGATAATGTGTATATTACTGGTATTAGATACTGTGGATAGGTAACTAGTAATACGGTGTTGATAGATACTGTTATAGGATACTAGGTGATAGGATACTGTGTATATACTGTGTGATAGATACTGTTGGATATACTGTGTATAAGTACTGTGTATATGCTGTGTATAGGAATACTGTGATATACTGTGGGATAGATTACTATGTATATACTGGTGTATTAGATGTTAGTGTAAATAGATTTTTACTTGTGTAGAGATTAATGTGTTATATCTGTGTATTAGGATACTGTGGATATACTGGTGATAGATACTGGTATATATGTGTATAGATTACGTGTATATACGGGGTATAGATACTTATGTATAGTACTGTGTATAGATAGGTGTATAGATACATATATTATATTGTGTATAGATATGGGGTATAGATTTACTATGAGATTACTGTGGATAGATACTGGTATAGATACTATGTATGAGAGATGTGTGTACTGTGTATAGATAACTGTGTATATACTGTGTATAGATTACTGGGAGATCCTGTGTATAGATAACTGTGTATAGATACTAGTATATTGATTACTGTGATATACTGTGTTAGATACTGTTGATTATGTGTATAGATGCTATGTATATACTGTGTATAGATACTGTGTATATACTGTGTATAGATACTGTGTATATACTGTGTATATATACTGTGTATAGATACTGTGTATAGATACTGTGTATAGATACTATGTATAGATACTGTGTATAGATACTATGTATAGATACTGTGTATAGATACTGTGTATAGACTCTGTGTATATGGAAAATGCTCGGGACTGTGAGATTCCTGGTCTTGTGTATCTTGCAGATCCTGTCTGTCATCTTTATAAGATCTTCCCTGTGTTCCCAACTTCCCACACTCCTGTCCCTCCCGGGATTCCTTGTCTGTACCTGGATGTAGGTATTTGGGTCAGTGAAAGCCGCAGATTATCCCTGTAAAAGGGAAATGAAATAGGGAGATTCTAGTCAGATAAAAGGAATCGGATACAGGCGGATAATCAGCTTAGTTTATTAACGTTAATCCTCAGTTTAAACAAAGGTCCCCCAGTGAAACTCAATTACTCAATTACTGCCACTGAATAGAGACCCCATGACACTGGAATTAAGATGACGTTGACTTGCCCTTTAAACAGGAGCATCTAAAGGGCAAGTCAGACTGTTAGCCAGATAATAACGAGATACAGATAATACCAGACAATAGACAAGGTCACAGTGGTTTGTGTTAATGTCTCACTCAGACTTTGTGTCTCTGACAGTTCTGTGGCCTTGGAATAAACTTCTGTTATTAATAGGATGTGAGATAGATTGTTAGCTCTTCGTGCCACAATGTCACAGCCAGTCAGAACCTGTCCTGAACACACAGTACCCCCAGTCCAATTCAACCTTTGATGTTCAGACGTTCTCTGGCGTAACTACCAGGGAGCAGGGGGGTCCGAGAACCAAGGGGGCCCCATAGTTTTGCAGGGGGGCCCAGTGATACCTAGTTACGCCTCTACTGGGCAGGAAACGCCTCCATCCTTTCAAGATGCCAAAGTTTTGGTGAATGATCCCCAGCAGGGAACTAATGAGGCCTCAGTCTGTGTCATAAAATCAGATACAACGGTCGTTCTCAGACATAAATAAGCTGGAGATGGTGGAAATAAATCATTGTCTTCCTGTTTATATTATATATACACTGATATATACACTGACACTCTGTATACACAGAAATCCTCATAACCATAACCAGTGTCTGGTCATTTAAAGGGCAACCAAAGACTTGAAACGAGAATGTAGAATTATCTCTCTCCTCTCTCATCAGACTAAATCCCCCCAACACAGGTCCGCATCCTATGTTACCCATAATGCACAGTAAACACAAAATCTAGTACCCTACCCATAATGCCTAACAGTTACATAGTAACATATTATTGGAGGTTGTATAAAGACATACGTCCATCTAGTCCAACCTTTATACCCTACCCATAATGTCTAACAGTTACTAGTAAACATAGATTGGAGGTTGTATAAAGACATACGTCCATCTAGTCCAACCTTTATACCCTACCCATAAGGTCTAACAGTTACATAGTAACATAGTATTGGAGGTTGTAAATAAAGACATACATCCATCGTCCAACCTTTATACCCTACCCATAATGTCTGTATAACAGTTACATAGTAACATAGTATTGGAGGTTGTATAAAGACATACGTCCATCTAGTCAACCTTTATACCCTACCCATAATGTCTGTATAACAGTTACATAGTAACATATATTGGAGGTTGTATAAAGACATACGTCAATCTAGCCAACCTTTATACCTAACCATATGTCTGTATAATCAGTTACATAGTGACATCGTATTGGAGTTGTAAAGAACATACGCCATCTAGTCCCAACCTTTATACCCTACCCATAATGTCGTATAACAGTTACATAGTAACATAGTATTGGAGGTTGTATATAAGACATACGTCCATTAGTCCAACCTTTATACCCTACCCATATGTCTGTATAACAGTTACATAGTAACATAGCATGGAGGTTGTATAAAGACATACGTTCCATCTAGTCCAACCTTTATACCCTACCCATAATGTCTGTATAACAGTTACATAGTAATATATTGGAGGTTTGTATAAAGAATAAGTCCATCTAGTCCAACCTTTATACCCTACCCATAATGTCTGTATAAACAGTTACATAGTAACATAGTATTGGAGGTTGTATAAAGACTACGTCCATCTAGTCCAACCTTATAACCCTAACCATAATGTCTGTATAACAGTTACATAGTAACATAGATTGGAGGTTTATAAAGACATACGTCCATCTAGTCCAACCTTTATACCCTACCCATAATGTCTGTATAAACAGTTACATGGTAACATAGTTATTGGAGGTTGTATTAAAGAATACGTCGATCTAGTCAACCTTTATACCCTACCCATAATGTCTGTATAACAGTTTACATAGTACATAGTATGGAGGGTGTATTAAGACATACGTCCATCAGTCCAACCTTTATACCCTACCCATAATGTCTGTATAAACAGTTACAGGTAACATAGTATTGGAGGTTGTATAAGACATACGTCGATCTAGTCCAACCTTTATACCCTACCCATAATGTCTGTATAACGTTACATAAGGACATAGATTGGAGGTTGTATAAAGACATACGTCCATCTAGTCCAACCTTATACCCTACCCATAATGTCTGTATAACAGTTACAATGGTAACATATATTGGAGGTTGTATAAAAGACATAAGTACATCTAGTCCAACCTTTATACCCTACCCATAATATGTCTGTATAAAACAGTTACATAGTAACATAGTATTGGAGGTTGTATAAAGAATACGTCCGTCTAGTCCAAACCTTTAACACTACCCATAATGTCTGTATAACAGTTAATAGTAACATAGTATAGGAGGGTGTTAAAGACATACGTCGTCTAGTCCAACCTTATACCCTACCATAATGTCCTGTATAACGTTTACATTTGTAACATAGTATGGGGTTGTATAAAGACATACGTCCATCTAGTCCAACCTTTATACCCTACCCATAAGTCTGTATAACAGTTATAGTAACATAGATTGGAGGTTGTTAAAAAGACATACGTCCATCTAGTCAACCTTTATACCCTACCCATAATGTCTGTATAACAGTAATAGTAACATAGTATTGGAGGTTGTATAAAGACATACGTCCATCTAGCCAACCTTTATACCCTACCCATAAGGTCTGTATAACAGTTTACATAGTAGAACATAGTATTGAGGTTGTATAAAGACATAAGTCCGTCTAGTCCAACCTTTATACTACTACCCAAATGTCTGTAAAACAGTTACATAGTAACATAGTATGGAGGTTGTATAAAAGACATACGTCCGTCTAGTCCAACCTTTATACCCTACCCATAATGTCTGTATAACAGTTACATAGTAACATAGTATTGGAGGTTGTATAAAGACATACGTCAGTCTAGTCCAACCTTTTATCCCTACCCATTAATGTCTGATAACAGTTACAATAGTAAACATAGTATTGGAGGTTGTATAAAAGACATACGTCCGTCTAGTCCAACCTTTATACCTACCATAATGTCTGTTATAACAGTTACATAGTAACATAGTATTGGAGGTTGTATAAAGACATACGTCCGTTAGTCCAACCTTTAACCTACCCAAATGTCTGTAAACAGTTACACAGTAACATAGTATTGGAGGTTGTATAAAGACATACGTCGTCTAGTCCAACCTTTATACCCTACCCATAATGTATGCTGTATAACAGTACATAGTAACATAGTATTGGGGTTGTATAAAGACATACGTCCGTCTAGTCACCTTTATACCCTACCCATAATGTCTGTATACAGTACATATAACATAGTATTGGAGGTTGTAAAAGACATACGTCCATCTAGTCAACCCTTTATCCTACCATAATGTCTGTATAAAGTTACATAGTAAAATAGATTTGGAGGTTGTATAAAGACATACGTCCATTAGTCCACCTTTATATCCTACCATAATGTCTGTATAAACAGTTACATAGTAACATAGTATTGGAGGTTGTATAAAAGACATACTCCATCTAGTCCAACCTTTACCCTACCCATAATGTATGTAAAACAGTTACATACTAGTAACATAGTATTGGAGTGGTATAAAGACATCGTCATCTAGTCCAACCTTTATACCCTACCCAAGTCTGTTATAACAGTTACATAGTAACATAGTATTGGACGGTTGTATAAAGAACATACGTCATCTAGTCCAACCTTATACCCTACCCATAATGTCTGTATAACAGTTACATAGTACATAGTATTGGAGGTTGTATAAAGACATACGTCCCATTTTAGTCCAACCTTATATCCTACCCATATGTCTGTATAACAGTTACATAGTAAACATAGTATTGGAGATGTATAAAGACATACGTCCATCTAGGCCACCTTATAACCCTACCCATAATGTTCGTATAACAGTTACATAGTAAAATAGTATTGGAGGTTGTATAAAGACATACGTCCATCTAGTCCAACCTTTATACCCTACCCATAATTGTCCTGTATAACAGTTCATAGTAACATAGTTTGGAGGTTTTATAAAGCATACGTCCATCTAGTTCCAACCTTTATACCTACCATAAGTCTGTAAACAGTTACATAGTAACATACATGGTGGAGGTTGTAATAAAACATACGTCCATCTAGTCCAACCTTTATATCCTACCCCTAATGGTCTGTATAACAGTTACATGGTAACATAGTATTGGAGGTTGTATAAAGACATACGTCGATTAGTCCCAACCTTTATACCCTACCCATAATGTCTGTATACAGTTACATAGTAACATAGTTTGGAAGTTGTATAAAGACATACGTCCATCTAGCCAAACCTTTATACCTACCCATAATGTCTGTATAACAGTTACATGAACATAGTATGGAGGTTGTATAAAGACAATACGTCCATCTAGTCCAACCTTTATACTCCTACCCATAATGTCTGTATAACAGTTACATAGTAACAATAGTATTGGAGGTTGTATAAAGACAATACGGCCGTACTAGTCCAACCTTTATACCCTACCCATAAAGTCTGTATAACAGTTACATAGTAACATAGTATTGGAGGTGTATAAAAGCATACGTCCATCTAGTCCAACTTATACCCTACCAACATGTCTGTTATACAGTTACATAGTAAACATAGTATTGGAGGTTGTATAAGACAACGTCCGTCTAGTCCAACTTTATAATCCTACCCATAATGTCCTGTAAATAGTTACATAGTAACATAGTATTGAGGGTGTATAAAGACATCGTCCGTCTAGTCCAAACCTTTATACTCCTCCCAAATGTCTGTATAACAGTTACATAGTAACATAGTATGGGAGTTGTAAAGACATACGTCCGTCTAGTCCAAACTTTATACACATACCCATAATGTTGTATAACAGTTACATGTAACATAGTATTGGAGGTTGTATAAAGAATACGTCCGTCTAGTCCAACCTTTATACCCTACATAATGTACATAACAGTTACATAGTACTAGTATAGGAGGTGTATAAAGACAAAGCCGTCTAGTCCAACCTTTATACCCTACCCATAATGTCTGTATAACAGTTACATAGTAAACATAGTATTGGAGGTTGTATAAAGGACATACGTCCATCTAGTCCAACCTTTATACCCTACCCATAAGTCTGTATAACAGTTACATTAGTAACATAGGATTGGAGGTTGTTATAAAGACATACGCTCCATCTAGTCCAACCTTATCCCTACCATAATGTCTGATAAAGTTACATAGTAAACATAGTATTGGAGGTTGTATAAAGACATACGTCCATCTAGTCCAACCTTTATACCCTACCCATAATGTCTGTAATACACAGTAAATAGTATGGAGTTGTATAAAGACATACGTCCATCTAGTCCAACCTTTATACCTACCCATAATGTCGTATACAGTTACATGAGTAACAAGTATTGAGGTTGTATAAAGCATACGCCATCTAGTCCAAACCTTTATCCCTACCCATAATGTCTGTATAACAGTTACATAGTAACATAGTATTGGAGGTTGAATAAAGACATACGTCCATTTATCCAACTTTATATCCTACCCATAATGCTCTGTATAACAGTACATAGTACATAGTATTGGAGTTGTATAAAGACATTACGTCCATCTAGTCCAACCTTTATACCCTACCCATAATGTTGAAACAGGTCATAGTAAACATAGTATTGGAGGTTGATAAAGACATACGTCCATTAGTCCACCTTTATACCCTACATAATGTTGGTTATAAACAGTTACCTAGTAACATAGTATTGGAGGTTGTATAAAGACTCGTCCATCTAGTCCAACTTTATACCTACCCATAATGTCGTATAACAGTACATAGTACACAAGTCATTGGATGTGATAAAGACATACGTCCATCTAGTCCAACCTTTATATCCTACCCAAATGTCTGTATAACAGTACATGGTAACATAGTATTGGAGGGTTGTATAAAGACATACGCGATACTAGTCCAACCTTTATACCCTACCCTAATGTCTGTATAACAGTTACATAGTGACATAGATGGAGGTTGATAAAGACATACGTCCATCTAGCCAACCTTTATACCCTACCATAATGTCCCTGTATAACAGTTACATGGAACATAGTATGGAGGTGTATATAAGACATACGTCCATCTAGTCCAACCTTTATAGCCTACCCCATAATGTCTGTATAACAGTTACATAGTAACATAGTATTGGGGTTGTATAAAGACATACGTCGCTTCTAGTCCACCCCTTTATACCCTACCCATATGTCTGTATAACAGTTACATAGTAACATAGTATTGGAGGTTGTATAAAGATACGTCCATCTAGTCCAACCTTTATACCCGACCCATAATGTCGTGTAATACACTTTTTACATAGTAACATAGATTGAGGGTTGTATAAAACATACGTCCATCTAGTCCAACCTTTATATCACCTACCATAATGTCTGTATAAGTTACATAGTAACATAGTATTGGAGGTTATAAAGACATACGTGTCTAGTCCAACCTTATTACCTACCCATAATGTCTGTATAACAGTTACATAGTAACATAGTATTGGAGGTTGTATAAAGACATACGTCCGTCTAGTCCAACCTTATATTCACTACCTAATGTCTGTAAAACAGTAATAGTAAACATAGTATTAGGTGTATAAAGACATACGTCCGTCTAGTCCAACCTTTATACCCTCCCTAATGAGTCTGTATAACAGTACATAGTAACATATATACGGAGGGTATAAAGACATACGTGTCAGTCCAACCTTTATACCCTACCCATAAGTGTCTGTATAACGTTACATTAGTACTAGTATGGAGGTTGTATAAAAGACATACGTCCACTAGTCAAACTTTATTACCCTACCCATAATGTCTGGTATAACAGTTACATAGTAACAGAGTATTGGAGGTTGTAAAAGACATACGTCCATCTAGTCCCAACCTTTAATCCACCCATATGTTGATAATAGTACATAGTAACATAGTATGGAGGTTGTAAAAGCATACGTCATCTAGTCCAACTTTATACCCACCCATAAGTCTGTATAACATTCATAGTAACATGTATTGAGGAGTTGTATAAAGGAATACGTCCGTCTAGTCCAACCTTTATACACTCACCCATAATGTCTGTATAACAGTTACATTAGTAACATGTATTGGAGGTTGTATAAGCATACGTCCGTCTAGTCACCCTTGTTTGATACGCATTAATGTTACTAAACCAGTAACAGGTCTATAGCTGGCTGTAACAAGTAATAGAGGCCACCATCTAGCCAAATTGTCGTGTATTATCTACACAGTCGTACTTAGGTTAAACCGGGTGTCTTTAGGCATGTATCGTGAACATACTAGACCATAGTGGTCCGTCCGTTGGAGAACAGTTAGCTCACAACAAAGTGTTATAGTACAGTACTACCACCATAGATGTACTGTCTTTGTTATAAGTATTATATAAAAAGTATAGTACAAGTCGTAATATAGCTATGAGAGTGTATAAAGACAGATCGTCCCATCTGTAGTCACAACCCTTATACCCTACCCAATGTCTGTATAAAACAGTATACATAGTAACATAGTTGGAGGTTGTATAAAGACATACGTCCATCTAGTCCACCAACTTTATACCCTACCCATAATGTCTGTATAACAGTTTACATAGTAAACATAGTATTGGAGGATGTATAAAGACATACGTCCATCCTAGTCCAACCCTTTATACCCTACCCATAATGTCTTGTATAATGTATACTAGTAACATAGTATTGGAGGTTGTATATAAGACATACGTCCATCAAGTCCAACCTTTTACCCTACCCCATAATGTCTGTATAACAGTTTACATAGTAAATAGTATGGATGGTTGTATAAAGACATACGTCCATCTAGTCCAACCTTTATACCCTACCAATCATGTCTGTAAACAGTAATTATGTAACATAATTTGAGGTTGTAAAGACATACGTCCTTCCTAGTCCAAACTTTACACCTACCCATCAATGTCTGTTATAACAGTTACATAGTAACATAGTTTGGGGTTTGTTATAAGACATAGTTCATCTAGTCCAACCTTTATCCCTATCCCTAAATGACTTATAACAGTTACATAGTAACATAGTATTGGAGGTGTATAAGACATACGTCCATCTAGTTCCAACCTTTTATACCACTACCCATAATGTCTGTATAACAGTTACACATTATGAGTAACATCAGTAGTTGCTGGAGGTTGATTGTTATTTAAAGGGACATTGACGTCCGTCACGTCCAACGCCTTTATACCTACCCAATAAGTCCGTATAACAGTTACATAGTAACATAGTAGTGGAGGTGTGGTCTAAAGACATACAGTCCATCTAGTCCAACCTTTCTGACCCTACCGCATATGAATGTTTGTAGTATAACAGTTACACAGAGTAACATAGTATTGAGGTTTGTATAAAGGACATACGCCATCTAGTCCAAACCTTTATACCCACCATTAATTCGGATATAAAAGTTACACAGTAACATAGTATTGGAGGTTGGATATAAAGAATCCGTCCATCTAGTCCAAACCTTTATACCCTACCCAAATGTCTGTATAATCAGTGTACATAGTAACATCAGTATTGGAGGTTGTATAAAGGACATACGTCCATCTAGTCCAACCTTTTACCCTTCCCATAAGGTCTGTATAACATTGACATAGTAAACCTTGAGTAGTGGAGGTGTAGTAAAGACATACGTCCATGTCTATGTCCCAACCTTTATACCACCCATAATGTGCCGTAGTTTAAAACAGATACATAGAACATATGTAGTTGGAGGGGGTTGTTATAAAGACATACGTCCATATAGTCAAACCTTTATTACCCTACCCAGTAATGTGTCTGTTATAACGTTACACAGTAACATTAGTATTGGAGGTTGTATAAAGACTGCGTCATCTGTGAGTCCAACCTTTATACCCACCCCATAAGTGGCTGTATAACAGTTTCACGATGTAACATAGTATTGGAGGTTGATAAGAGACATACCGTCCATCTGCCAAACTTTATACCCTTACCGCATAATTGTCTGTTTATAACAGTTACAATAGTACAGTATTGGAGGGTGCTATAAAGCATAAGCCATCTATGTTGCTCCAAGCTTTATACCCTACTCTTTTAAGCTTCCTTGATGACCAGATGTTGATTTCAACATATTTGTAGGGTTGTGTTATCAAAGTCAAAAGATCAGTTAAAATATTATCCACCAGACATGGGCAATTTGCCACACAAAGAGAGTCTGTGCAACTGAGTCATGTATGAGTGTGGTATGTGCGTAGTATACTACGTAGCCATGTCTCAAGTGTAAGGTGACTTATAATAGATCAAGTTCTTCACCACGGGTGTCCGTCGACCCACTTCCCACATCATGAGGAACTATTATGGGACCACACAGCTCTGTGGTTCCCGTGAATACAGACATGACTGGGGGTTGTATTCCCTTCATGTTATAATGTTACAGAAACAACTATGTCCACGAGCAGGATGAGCGGGGGGCCGTGACGACGAAAATAATATCTCTAATTCAGTGCAGTGTGTCGCCACTGTATCTTCCTCTCTAAGACCTACCTTCTTTAATAATGTAAGGTGAGATGTCGGAGATTGGACAGTTTAAGGAAGTTGGAGGTAGGTTATGTATATGTTAAGATGGTGGACGGGTAGTTCATCGACCGTAAAACGCGAGGAAGCCTGGTATTTAGTGCAATGTTAACGGCGTTACTTAGGGAGTGGATATTTAGTGGAGGGTGACGGTCGTAGTGGTGTACGATGAACCTAGGTTTTAAAGGAAGGGTGGAGGATTTGACTATTGTGAAAGGGAGAGTTGAAGTGGATATTGTATGAGGTTGCGAGTTCGCTGTAGGAGTATTAAAGTGGTATCAAGGTTTGGAGGCGTATGTTTGTGGACCGTAGTTTTATAAGGGGAATGTTGGAGGGACGGTTAGTGGATTCGCTATTTAATTTAGGGGAGAGGTGGAGGGATGTGTGTTTTGTGGACCTATTTGAAGGGGAATGTTGGAGGGCTATGGTTGAGTGGACTCCTATTAAAGGGGAGGTTGGAGGGTTGTGTGTCCTATTTTAGGGAATGTGGCGTATGTTCGCTGGAACTATTAACGGGGGCTACCCGTTCGGAGGGTACGGTGGTACCCCCTATTGAAAGGGAAGGGTGAGGTTGGACGGGAGAGCCTTCTTGATGTGCCCCCACTTTAAAGGGGGGAGGTTGAGGGTGGTTCGTCGTTGTACCCGATTAACAAGGGAGGCTGGTAGGTTAGGTAATGTTGAAGTGAGTGTGAGGTATAGTCGGACTCTCCCCCTCTTTCCTGATTTAAAGGGGAATGGTCTGTTTGGATAGGGGAGGTTCAGTCGGACCTATTAAGAGGAAGGTTGTGAGGGTGGTAGTGGACTATTTAAAGTGGAGATTGGAGGGGTAGGTTAGTTGGAATTCTACGTTAAAGGGCGAAGGTTGGCACGGCGGGCGTAGTTGTAACGATGATTAAAGGGGAAAGTTGGATGAGGTGGGTTAGTGTACCTTAAAGTGGCGAATGGTGGGAGGGTGGGTAGGTCTTTTCCGACATGTTAAAGGGGAGGAGGGTTGGAGGGCTGGGTTAGTAGTGTGGATTATTTCCTATTAACGGGAAGGGGGGACCCGGGTAGGACTATTAAAGTGGGAATGTCAGCGATTCCCGATAGCTGCTATTTAGAAGGGGGAATTGTGAAGGGAGGTTAGTGTAGCGTATATTTAAAGCGACGGATAGTGGAGGGTAGTGGTACGTGAAGTACACTATTTAAACGGGGACAGGTCTGGAGTGGCTGGGAGGTTAGTCGGACCTATTACCTAAAGGGGAGGTTGGAGTGGTTTGGTCCTAGGGGTTAGGGCACTATTCCTAAGGGGAAGGCTTGGGGGTGTTGGTTAGCTGAGCTTTTAAAGGGGAAGGTGTGACGGTGGGTTAGTGGCACTATGCTGAATTTAAGGGAAGGTTAGGGGGTTATGAGACTGTTAACAGCGAGTATTAACACGTTTCTGGCTACTATTGAATCATTCCAATAAATCCTAACTGTCTGATGCATTGTGCTGTAAGTGTGGTAATGACATGTGCATTGTGGCCAAGGTCTGGGAATGTACACGACTCACATTGTTCTAGCATAGGGAGATACAAGTATCCAAGTACAAACATGAACACAGAGACAGCAGGTAGGATTAGCGAAAGGGGAAGGTGAGTTCAGTATTATTGGACAGTTTTCTGGGTCAATTGTAGAGGTAAACAATTAGGAATATGGGCACCCAGGTAGGGGACTTAGTTATGGGGTGCAGACAGGGAACAGAAATTAAAATACCTATTACATACCACAAACCAACAGTGCCAACAATAAGAGACAAAACCGTGCTCATCCCGCGTCCCTCTCTTGTAAATAACCAAGCGAACTGGATGTGCTGGGCCTTTAAAGCCAGACAACAGAATTCACCTTTGTTTTGTGTAATGAGTGTGATTAACTGGTCTTAACGAAACCGTTTCCCTTATCGAACGTCTATGGTCCATCATTCATTTAAGGTATCTTTATGCTCTATATGGCATACATATAATAACTAACATGCACTGACTTATGCTAATTGCATTCTAATAACGACCATTAGCCACATTATTGGCCCCGACCAGTTATCTTTGTAGATTTCATGTAGTTGAGGCGTGTAAAGGAATACTCAGTCGGCACGACGCCATATGTTACAGCGATCCGTTCACCGTTGGCCCCCCCCTGCCCCCCTAATGGAACCAAGGCTGGATATTGTTCATATACGTCACAAGCACCCACTTTGGTTCCTTGCGTTGTGACTTGCGTACATTGACCAGCGTATGTGGCACGTTGCGGTCTTCTATAACTCTTTTTGACAAGTAACATTTAAACCAGTTGTGTTATTTACAATGTCAAGCGACTGATGCTTGACGTCTGTTCTATGTATCCCCCAGATGGTTTGGTGCGTTAAGGGTGTTTATTGCCTTAATGAACAACATTTACTGGCCTTAAATTTACCTGACTTATGACATATCTGTTGTCCTGGGCCCTGGATTAGATGCCCATTGACTGGTAGATGCCTCCTCCCCTAATGTTGGCCGGCACACTCCCATTTAGAGTCCACCACTCATCCTACCTGCAGGGAATCCATGAGAGACTAGTCGTCACTCCCAATTATAACGTGTGTCAGGATCTCCACCAGTGAAACCCAGTCAGAGGAGACGGACAGGACCCCTTTTAGGTAGTTTTTGTCTGAGACGATCGAGCGTGTGGTGGCCACCAGTCAGTTACCATGAACGTGTGCACTAGTAGGAGAGGGTACAGGCTGTAGTGAGAACGGGCAGGCCGAGGGTTTGTATTATCATGTTACGGGACTGCATTCTTTCATTGGATGGACTCATTGTATTAAGATAAATGGTCGGTACTAGATTAAAGGGCAGTCTTTGCATCAACTTCTTGGAAATTTAATGCAGATTTTAATCTGATGCAAAGTTCATGTTGACAACCTGATCATGCAAAATGTTAACAATGACACATAGCGAGCATAGGTTGATTAACCAATGTGGATACCCCCAATAGCGGTTGATTTGTCAGGCAGGTCTGAATTTAACCAGATGTACCCCCTAGGGCGATTGTCAGTTGCAGGTGGAATTTAACCCAAGTGCCACCCCATAGGGCGCACGTGTGTCAGTGCAGGTTGAATTATTAAAACGACAATTGTGACCCCCATAGTGGCGATTGTTCTGTGAGTGCCGGTTCGAGATTTAAAACACAATGTGACCCAATGGGCTGATGTCTAGTGCCAGGTCTGAATTTACCAATGTGACCCCCTAGAGGGAGTTTTTGGATGTCAGTGCCGGTCTGAATTTAACCAATGTGACCCCCATAGGGCGATGTCAGTGCAGGCTGAATTTAACCAATGTGACCCCATTATGGGCGATGTCAGTGCTAGGTCTGAATTGTAACATTTATTCTCGCATTAAGGTTAAAGGGTAAGTTGAGCTGTACATTTGTGTTCCATGGGTGATTTCTGGTTGTCGTGTTTCCTATACATCCTGTTGTGTGTGTGGCGACGAGTGGCTGTTTCGCTTCCTCTCCATGCTGAAGATACTTTGTATTTGGTTTTTTGCATTTTTTAAATTTGTACAGTTTTTAAACCAACGTTCCTGATTAGTAGTTGGTGACTTAAATGTGAAGGCGTGAGAGAAAGTCCTTCTTAAAGGGACACACACCAGTTCTCAGTGCCACCGACTGTGACATTTTCACTTTCCCTCTAAACCTTCTGGCATTATAAGAATTGGCTGATGACATTGCCGAGTGCTTAGTCAACTGAAACTGTGCACAGGTGAGCGTCTGTCATTTGGTTTGATGGCCTAAAACGTATGTGCGGAATGATGGGAAATACCCAGAATTCCCCCTCCACGCAGGTGGGCGTGAGGCTGTTACTGCAAGGAAAAGTATTGGCTTGAATTCCGCATTCGAATGGAAATGCACCATGGGGCCACACATGGATCTCTGCATTTGTTTACCATGTATACTTAGTATGTGATGGTAAGGTCTGTGCCAATTTAAATGGAGGGGTGGGTGGGTTGTTGGGAGGGTGAACGTGGTAGGTAGTGTGGCGGTGTGTGATTTTTAGTATGGGAATGTTGGTGTTTGTGTGTCCACACGTATAGTAAGTTGGCCAGTACAGGCTACCACATTTTCTTGGGACGCGCGGAATAAGTTAATCGTACCTTTCCCATCGTCATTTTTATGGTGTGTTTGTAGGAATGTCGCGTTGGTAGGACAGCAGGACGGTTTGTTGTAGTCTACATATAGAACCTAATAACGGGACCAAGTTAATGCATTGGCACAAGTTGATTTTTGTAAACCATCCGCCGAGGTCTATGCAAGATTAGAGTCAAGGGGTTGCTGTGTTCAGGTTTTCATGGATGTTTTGTGTCTAGAGTGGAGAGACAGCTAGTGACCTTTAACGACAGGTCCCTTGGCGCAGTTCACCGATACGTCTGTGCCGAATTCTGAGTCTCTACTCTCTAAGTGAAAGAACTGGGGGAGATCAGTCCAGTTACAGGGAAAGAACTGGAATTAGCTCAATGAATTGTTAAATATTTGTGGCTTTTTTTACCCAACAGCCTTTGGCGCAGTCGGGAGCCATTGAAATGTAACGGTGACAGGGGGGCTGTGGTTGAACTTTGTGGTTTGTGTTGGTAATGGGACTTGGCGTTTGGTGGTTGTGTGTGGCGGGTTCACAGAACAGGTAACCCTCAGTTTAATGACACAAGTTGAGACAGTCATTGCCAAGGATCCCACGTTTCCTATAACGTCCAATCAATGGTAATCACTCACCTTGCACCGGGGTCACATGGTAAAATTAACCGGCACTGGGGGGGAAGGGGGTGGGGGGGACTTGGGTACTTTATTATCCAGTGTGGCAGCCCTGCCGGGGACACACAGGAGACAGGGGAAGAGGATCAGGTAAGATGGACCAAGAAGGTGTACAGTCCAAGTGTGAGTGCTCATGTCGTCACCAATTCCAACACTTGGTTGGTGGCTGGGTCACAAAGTTGCATATTAAAAGCGGCAAGGTCCACTCGCGTTGGAATTTTTTTTTTTATAACATTATTATCTTTTATTTGGTTCTTAACTTTTTCTCTGATCTGACCCCTAGGAGGAAGATGATGGACTCGGTGACAATAGTGAAAATCTGGCTCCAGGTCCATTTCATTTGTACTGCGTGTGGATTCGCTTCATCTGTGTTGGTTCCTGGGCAGGGAAAAGGTACAATAGGGGGAATAGGAGGTTATTATTATAATTATGTCTGTTTATTATCATTAATAGTGATCATTATTATAATTCTGATCTAGGTTATCATGATTATAGTCTTATTTTTTTAATATCATTAATAGTGATTGCTGTTATTAAATAGTATCATTATTCATGTGAGTGTATATTATTTATTATTCATTAATCGTGTAGGCATTATTATAAATATGTTGCGATTGTGTGAGCTGCATGATTATTTATTATTATTTTATTATCATTAATAGTGATCAGATTTATAAGTATGGTGTATCATTATCATGATTATGTTTATGTTATTATCTTTATGATAGTAATAATATTATAATTAGGTTCATTATTCTATGTATTATTATTATTTATTATCATTTCAAAGTGATCATTATTAAATTATGTATCATTATTATTCATGAGTATTATTATGTATTTGTGATCAATTGATGTGTGGATTATTATCATAAATACTTGTATAATCTTCATGGATTATTCTTATTTGTTGATTATCATTAATAGTGATCATTATCCTAGCCCCCCCCCATAAATAGGCTATAATTATTCATTATTTATTTGGATTATATCATTAATAGTGATCATTATCTAAGTATGTATATTAGTTGTATTCATGGAATTATTAGTTTTTGCAGGTTGATTTATCACTAAAGTTGATCATTATTTATAAAAAGATCACATTTTCATTGGATTATTATTTATTATCATTAATAGTGATCATTATTAGAATTATGTATCATTATTCATGATTATTATCTGAGTGTATGTGCTTTATTATCATTAAGAGTGATCATTATTATAATTAGGTATCATTATTCTGATTATTATTATTTATTATCAGTAATAGTGATCATTATTATAATTATGTATCATTATTCATGTGCTTGTATTATTATTAGTTGTGATTATCATTAAGGTGTCATGTATTATAAATATGTATCATTATTCATGATTATTATTATTTATTATCATTAATAGTGATCATTATTAATAAGTAGGGGATACTATTCATGATTATTTATATTTAGTATCATGGGTGAATAGTGTTAATTATTATAATTATGGACATTATTCATGATTTGTTATTATTTATTATCATTAATGTGATAATCTTTATAATTATGTATTCATTACATGATTATTTTTATATATTATCATTAATAGTATATTATTATAATTATGTATCCTTATCCTGGATTATATTATTGTATATCATTAATAGTGATCATTATTTATAAAATATGTCTCATCTATTGTCATTTATTATTATTTATCTCATTAATAGTGATCATGATATAATCTATGGCATCATTATTTCCTGATTATTTACTATTTTATTATCAGTAATAGTGATCATTATTATAATTAGGGCAATCAGTTATTCATGATGATTATTATTTATTCTCATAATTTAGTGATCATTATAAATTATGTACTCATTATTCGATGATTTTATCTTATTTCATTATAGTGATCATTAATATAATGATGTATCATTATTCTGATTATTATATTTATTATCATTAATAGTAATCATTTATCTATATTAGTATCTTATGTCTGCTGGGAATGTTCTGATGACTTATTATTTATTATCTTACTAGTGATCATTTATTTATGTGTGAATTTATGGTACATTATTCATCTATTATATTTATTATCAATTAATAGTGACATTATTATAAAATATGTATCATTATTGCATGAGTAGTTAGTCATTAATATGTGTGGTGTCATTATTATAATTATGTATCATTATTCATGATTATTATTATTTATTATCATTAATAGTGATTGAATATTATAGATTATGTCCAGTATTCATGATTATTATTATTTTATGATCATTAATAGTGCTCATGATTTATAAAGTATTGTATCATTATTGCATGATTATTAGTATATATATATTCAATTAATAGTGATCATTATTATAATTATGTATCATTATTTCATGATTATTATTAGTTGTATTATCATTAATAGTGATCATTATTATAATTATGCATCATTATTCATGATTATTATTATTTATTATCATTAATAGTGATCATTATTATAAATATGTATCATTATTCATGATTATATTTATTGTATTTATTATGCGCATTGTAATAGTGTCATATTATAATTAGGTGTATTCAGTTTTCAGTGATTATATTATTATTATTGCATTAATATGATTCAGGATTATATGAATATTGTATCAATATCTTCATGATTATTATTATTTATTTATCAGTTAATAGTTGATTCAGGGTATTATAATTTTATGCATCTTATCAGATTATTATTGTTATGTGTACATTAATTCGTGATCATTATTATAATTATTTGAATCATTATTCAGTTGCATAGGCTATTATTGATTATCACATTAGATGTGAGCATTATTTATAATAGGTTCATTTATTCATGGATTATTATTTATTTCATTGTAATAGTGACCATTATTTAAATATGTATCATATTCATGATTGATTAGTATTTATTATCATTACTAGTGATCATATTTAATATGTATGTATTATTATTTTTACTATTATGATGATTATCATATTCTTATTGTAACAACATACTGATTGTTATAATTGTGATTATTTAGTATTATTTGATCACTGATTGTATGTACATTAGTGATTACCTCAGTTATTAATATAATATAGTATTTGTATTAATTAGGTGTGCTCGTTATATCTAGGGGATATTGTGACTTATTTACAGTACCAGTGGTCATGAGGAGGATGTTAGTAAATTATTCTATACTACAAAACCTCCCCACATGTTTTAATTTTTCCCTGTTATGCCCATTACAATCTCTATTTCCCAGCACCCCGACCTATTTTATAGTAGAAGGGAAAAATTCTTACTGGCCATTCGGTGGTAAGGGTCTGGCTAAATTTTTATTTGATAATAGATCTGTTTCCGCCCACAACTGAAACTATTCAAGCGGGCAAAAAATCTGCCAATGTGTGTACCACAGACGCAACCTCTCCTGTGAGACCAGGTTGAAAAACCGTTCTTATTACAGTGTGTAAAATGCTAGAGGCCCTCACAAGGTCTGGGCCCCTGACACAAAACCCCTCTGCAACTGCATCTGAGGTGTTGCCAATCGGCTGTTTTAAAACACCGGACTTCTGCGCATAAATATGCCATACACAGTCTTGATGTTCACGGGTCTATTAGGTACGCACTGTTGGAAGGGGATATCAGTAACCATCTGTGACTCGATCCGATCTACAGTCTGGTGATGGGCGCCTTCATTTTCTCTCTGATCCACCAAAACCAAATGATTATTCTGACCACTCTCCTCTTGCTAATAAACTAAAAAAAGTGACTGGCATGTCGCCTTAAAACACATAAACTGGGTTGACTTGTTCCGTTATCTGTACCAGTGTTAGTTACATGGATTTTTTGGATCCGCTCAGGTATATCAATTGATCAACTCTATGCCGTTTGACATCTGCTTCCTCCCTGCGGTCAATGATGCTTTTTAGCATTAGTTTTTTTATTAAGAGGCCAGGTGCCCCCCGGCGGTTGCCAACCGCCCCTATCTGTAATTAACCCAGGAACCAGGAGGAGAGGACCGCCCACCCGCCCTGATGCCGAAGAACCAGAACAAGGAGAGAGACGACCCCCGCCCCGAGCCGAAGAACCAGAACCAGTAAGGTAGAACCTGCCCCAAACCGCCCCCTAGCCGAATAACCAGAACCAGGAGCTAAACCGACCGCCCCCCCGAGCCGAAGAACCAGACCAGAGGAGAGAGAAGAGGACAGCCCTATCCCTATAACCATAACATATATTAACCTACCTACCCGCCTAACATCAGTAATAACCATCAACACCAGTATAATAACCGTACTCCCCATCCAATAACCGATTACATATATATAGAACCTACCTACACCCTATCAACGCTACCAGATAAACCTACCACTAACCAGTATATAATCCCACTACTCCCTATCGCTCCTAATAACAAACCAGAGTAGAGAATAAACCGACCTACGCCCCGACCGTATCAACAGTAACCGAGTCAGGTAATACCGAACCTACCCCCCCCGAGCCAATGACCAGAACCATATGAGATAACGACCAACCCCCCTACAATAACCAAACCAGTATAGGGTAACCACCACCCCCCTCATAAACCATAACCAGTAAGTATAACCACCTACCCCCACATCCTAATAACCATAACCAGTATATATAAACCTACCCACCTCCCCCATCCTAATAACCATAACCAGTATATATAACCTACCTACCCCCCCTATCCTAATAACCATAACCAGTATATATAACCTACCTACCCCCTATCCTAATAACCATAACAAGTATATATAACCTACCACCTCCCCTATCCTAAACCATAACCAGATTATATAACCTACCTACCCCTCTATCCTAATAACCATAACCAGTATATATAACCTACCCACCTCCCCTATCCTAATAACCATAAGCAGTATATATAACCTACCCACCTCCCCTATCCTAATAACCATAACCAGTATATATAACCTCCCCACCCCCCCTATCCTAATAACCATAACCAGTATATATAACCTACTACCTCCCCTATCCTAATAACCATAACCAGTATATATAACCTCCCCACCTCCCCTATCCTAATAACCATA